>CAUYLG010017385.1:0-44154 GCA_963573385.1 Cacajao melanocephalus
TGATTCTGTCAGTTCATCACACTCATTCTCCATCAGGCCTTGTTCTCTTGCTGATGAGGAGCTGCGATCCCCTGTAGGAGGAGAGGCATTCTGATTTCGGGTGTTCTCAGCCTTTTTGCACTGGTTTCTTCCCAATTTTGTGGATTTATCCACCTGTCGTCTTTGTGACTGCCGACTTTCAGATTGGGTCTGAGTGGACGTCTGGCTTGTTGGTGATGAAGTTTTTTCCGTTTCTTAGTTTTCCTTCAGCGGATGCCCTTTCCCCCCAGAGCTAGGCCTTCCCAGGTTCAGCTGTGCTTACTGTGAAACTCTCAGTCCTCTGCGTTTCCAATTGCTGTTCTCCTTATGGGGATGGGACCAGCCAAGCCCTTTCGACTCAAAGGGCTCCCAGTCCTGTATACTTCGCACTGAGAAGGGCCACGCCACGCTGGGGCGCCGGCAAAACAGTCGCGCCAGCCAAAAGAGTCACGCTGGTGACCCATGTGGCTCCTCCGCTGGGTAGCTCCCAGTTTGTGGGCAACAGAAATTCGTCTGAAATTGCGGCATCCACTCACTCTCTCTGCTTTCACTGGGAGCTACAATCCTGAGCTGTTGCTAATCGGCCATCTAGGATCTCTCCGAAAGATACTTTTAATATAAGCCATGCTCTCTGCCATAAATGCCCCCCAAAAGACAAAGGAAACAGTGAAGAAATTACCTTTTTTCTAATGGGGAAATCAGGGAATATTCACAGAGCAAATGACATTTAAATAGGGCTTCAGTAGGAAGAAGATGTGTTATGGGATGGTACTTCAGACGGAAGGTATGATTACTACATTTTCATCATACAATAAACATGTTAATCAATGATATGTACTAAAAAATAACAAAAAAGTATTTCTAAAATTATACGGCAAAAGTATAAATTTTCCCACCCTCCAAAGAGGCCTTATGGTTGCCACTCTTTCCACTGACAAATGTATTGTTGAGTGTGATTTCTCTTAAGTTGATATATAGTATAAAAAAATCATAGCCAGCTTTTTTTCTCCCTCTCTTGGTTTAACTCTTGCACATTCATGTGTAGGGGGATATAAGATGTTCATTTTTTTCTCCTTTGCTTTTTAATATGATGATTATCTCTTAAAACTAAAGTTGAAATTAATAAAGATCTCTTTTTCTAAAATTAGAAGGATCTACTTGCTTTGACAAATTCTAACTGTTTATAGTGTCAGGTTATTTTCAAAATATTACAGATATGGAAAAGGGGGAGAATTAGTTTTGAGTAAAATTATGGCTTGTCGGCAGATAACACAATCAACCTTTCAAAAGCAAACACCTCTTTCCAAGTATAATTGTTAGGAAATGAGAACCTTATTCAAATGCTAAATAAGAAAAATGAAGATAGGAATAAAAACTCTTCTGGATAAAAAATAACAAAGAACAGAATTTTAGGCATGGTTTTCAAAAGCTCTCCAATTCCAAGTGCTACCTGGCTGTTGATTGGTTGATTGGATGGACTTGACAGTGTTGACAGCCCATGAATTCCCTGACAACCCAGGGAATTCAAGTTAATGGACAGCTAATATCATGATTGAATAGTGCCTAATCTATTTGAGGATGGAAAATCAATAGTCTATTAGATTTGTCAGGAGAAGAGGGGGAAGAATAAGCATGCCTATTTGCCTTCATTGCCACGGCTACACTGATTAAGCACTGCCTGAAGATGGAGGGGAACCTGGAGAATTGAACTGGTAATGAGATTCAGACTTGAATTAAATGAAGCAACTTTACCATAAGGCACACTGACAGACAATTAAACCTTTTTATCAATGCAGCTTTCATGCAGAAATAAAATCTCATATGGCAACTGTAAAATAAATGGAGGACTGGGAGGAACCGTAAATCTTTTTCTCAGCTTGCAGTCGTACTTATAACTTCCACACTGTTTTGACATTTGGGTTTATTTGCATTAGAAGTCATACTGAGTAACGCTGCATTTTTCTACATAGAAGTTCCGTGTGTCACATTCATTGAAATGTTTCAAGAAAGGTTTTGATTAAACATAAAACTGATTAGAAATAAGCAATTTCCTTCAAAATTTTTTGGATTGGAAAGAGGAAATATTCTAAAGAGTAACAAATGCTATACTTCAAAAATCCTTTGAAATATTTTAAAGTTGTTAATTGTATAGATAAAGGCTCATTTTTGTTTAACAAGTATCACCTTTTCCTCACATTAAAAATTCTCCAATAGGAAAGACCGTGATATATAGCCAGAAAATCTTACCATCTGAATTTTTAGAATGCAAGTAGATTTTATTTTAAACATAATTATGGGAGAATGGGTTTTTATTGGCAATTAAATGTTTTAGTGAATTGACAGGTATTGATATGCCATTATAATACAGTGAGATAACATAACTCAATTGCATTTTTTAAAATTGTACTTTAGGTTCTGAGGTACATGTGCAGATTATGCAGAATTGTTGCATAGGTACATACATGGCAAGGTGGTTTGCTGCTTCCATCCCCATCACTTATATCTGGTATTTCTCCCATCATTATCCCTCCCCACCCTTCCCACCCCCACTGTCCCACCGTTTGTGATACTACGCTGCCATAAAAAGCAACAAGTTCGTGTCCTTCATAGGGACATGGATGAATCTGGAAACCATCATTCTCAGCAAACTGAACAAGAACAGAAAACCAAACACCTACGTTATCACTCATAGGCGGGTGTTGAACAATTTGAACATGTGGACACAGGGAGAGGAGCATCACTCAATTGCATTTTTAAAGAAAATATGCCTTTGAATCAGAGACCATTTGTTATGTTGTAGTGAACTAGTGGTATGGTAAACTGTTGTACAAACATAAAGATACTATTACCTATTAGAATCACACCTTAATTCCTCAGCATCAATATCCTTGAATATAGTTTTTACTTTATGGTGTAGTCATACATTTACCTGTTAAATTTCTACAAATACGTTCCATAATGTTTTAGGAAAATGTCCAGAGAATATAAAATATTTTTTTCTTTATTTTTTCATTTCTCCATGATAGCTAACACTATGTACTTCACACCACTGCTGTTACTTTTTTTTCTATATAGATTTCTGGTAACATTCCTAGTTTATCTTTTATATAAAAGCATAAAAATAGAACACTTGGCTGTTTCTTCTCACCTCATAGAGTAATGATATTTTATCTTTTGTTTACTCTGATATATTTAATACAATTTTCCATTTCCCAGTCTTTTGCAATAGTTTCTCGTTTCTCCTTTTAGGTTTCAAATCATCCTTCTTTAATCCCTTATTTTGTCCTTATTTCTTCTGCAGTTATTAGGCTATTTGTCTCTCTATCCATGTCGTATCGCTTGGCTATTTGAGTTTCAAAAATATTATAGTGACATTTCACTTGAATTGACTTGTGAGCTTTAAGATATTATAATAATATTTCACTCAAAGCTACTTTACTCAAATAGCTTTTACTGGGCACCTGTTAGATATATTTTACTGGGATATATTGATACCATGATTCAGATGTATGCAGTAATTCATGTTTTTACTCAAAAATATTTATTTAAATGTTTAGAACTGAGTGTTCTGCATGTGTTCAACACCATGAAGCACACTGGGGATTCAAAGACTGCCTTACTAGGCAAAAATTCTGCCTTTAAGTATCTTATAATACTTGTATGAAAATGCAGCAGGTAAGTTAGACATGTAGGAAAATTAAATATAATCTAAGAATAAAATAAATGATATTAAAAACATACATTTGAATTATACTGGTACAGAACAAGTTGAGGAATTTTTGTTGTATTGCTCTAACTCAGGACCAGAAAAAGAGCTTTAGAGAAAAAATAGGATTTGAGTTCAACCTTGCAGATAAACAGGATTTTATTAAGTAAGGAAGAAGTGGAGAGACGCCCATGATCATGTAGGTGTGCAAGTCAGCGGGGTTAGGGTTAATATTTTCTTTTGGCAGGGTTGTAGGTTGTATTGAGATAGGAAACAGGAAATTAGGGTGAAATCATAGAAGGTATAAAGTGTCACGCTAAGGAGTAGCCAATATTCCAGCTACTCAGGTGGCTGAGGCTGTGTTGGGACGATCACTTGAGCCCAGGGAGGTCATGGCTGCAGTGAGCCATGATCAGGCCACTGCATTCCAGCCTGGGCAACAGAGTGAGACCCTGTCTCAAAAACCACACAAACGAAAACAGAAAACAAAGGGTTTTTCCTTTAACTTAAATTGGTGACACCAGATCATGTTTATTCAGGACAATTGTCTTTGCCATATTGAGAGATTTTCTTCCTTGGAGATACACACACACACATATATGTATCTCCATGTGCTCGTCTACCATTTCCACATTTTAACTTTTTACCTAATGAAGTCCTGTTACCTTTTCCAAAAAAAAAAAAATAGAATCAATAAGAAGCCACCAAAAATTACTTTTAATTTCTAATTTCTTATTGACCTCCTAATCTGTGGTCAGTAAGAAGCCACCAAAGATTTCTTCTAATCAGGAAATTACACAACTTGATATGAGTTTCAGGATACAGCTAGTGGCAAGAGTAGAAAAGGATGTGTTCTCAGATTATAACCAGCAGCAAGCATTAAAAGGAATGAGTGATCATAGAGTTCAGTGAGAAAGTTATTGCATAAATATAGGTGAAAATAATATATACTTCTGTTTTGGCAAGTAGGGTATAGATAAGAAAGGGGAGACCAAGAAGTAGTCTAGAAAGACATAATAGGACTTAAGTTCCAATTGGATATGAAAGATGTAAAAAAAGGGGAGGAATTTAAGTTGAATTACATTATTTGGATCAAAGAATTTGGCTGGGCTGACATGGTTGCTCATGCCTGTAATCCCAGCACTTTGGGAGGTGAGGCAGGTGGATCACTTTAGCCCAAGAGTTCAAGACTAGCCTGAGCAACATGGTTAAACCCTGTCTCTACAAAAACGACAAAAATTAGCTGGGCATGGTGACACATGGCCATATTCCAGCTACTCAGGTGGCTGAGGCTGAAGTGGGAGGATAACTTGAGCCAAGAGAGGTCAAGGCTGCAGTGAGCCATGATCAGGCCACTGCATTCCAGCCTGGGCAACAGAGTGAGACCCTGTCTCAAAAACAAAACAAAAACGGAAAACAAAGGATTTTTCTTTTAACTTGTCAGTGACAGCAGATCGTGTTTATTCAGGACAATTGTCTTCACCATACTGAGAGATTTTCTTCCTTGGAGATATATATCTGTGTGTATGTATATATGTATATATATATATGTGTATATATATATGTGTATATATATATCTGATATATATGTCAATATATATATATGTGGAAATGCTAGAAGAGTCAGTATATATATATATATATATATATAGATCTGACTCTTCTAGAATTTCTACATTTTAACTTTTTACCTAATAAAATCCTATTACCTTTTCCAATAGAAAATAATACTGTACAAGACTCTTAAGGACCCACGGATACGTATACTATTAGCAATGTTGGTTTTGGAGCCATTGTATGAATGACTACAATATCCCATGGCCATAGAATTTATATGAGATCACATTGGTTAATTGCTCAGTAAGGCAGAGGATCATTTTTTGACTGATATGCTGGAGTCTCTGAAAATAATTCAGTAATTACCATCAATTGAGAATCTATATTGTACTTGACCCAGTGATAATACCTTTACATAAAACATCATATATAATTCTTGGTAAGAACCATAAGCCTTCTTTTACAGATGTGTAAAATGAAGTTCAAAGAAGTTAAATCATTTGGTCAAAGCTTCAGCTAGAATCACCGAGTAAGGATTTTAACTTATGTTAGAATCCAGAGCTGGCATAAAGTTTATATACTCAATGTTAACTTTTTGAAGTTAGGGGTCTCTTTAATATGTGCTGTTTCTCCAAGTATATAACATTATGCCATGTATCTATGTAATATTTTCTCAAATATTCAGGATCAGTTATAGTTTTCTATTATAAACTAAATCTAGATTTTAAAAATCTAATCTTTTTTCTCAATATTTTTGAATCTTGAAGCAATAATATGAAGATGTTCCAATCATCGGTGGTCAGGCTTCCTTAACAATATATTCTCTTCTTGTCTTTTATAGTTTTAAGAATTAATTGTGTTCACTTATTCAAAGAAATTAAAAACCATTAATTTCTATACACTATATTTTTTCATTAAACATTTTATTTTTAGATAATTATAGCTCTATATGCAGTTGTAAGAAATAGCAAAGAGAGATCCTGTATTAGTCGGAAGTCTCCAGAGAAACAGGACCAATGAAATATATAAAGAGATATATGGAGGAGATTTTTAAAATGTGAACTGGCTCATGTGATTATGGAGGCTGGGAAGTTCCACCATATGCTATCTGCAAGCTGGAGAACCCAGAGAGCTGGTGGTATAATGCAGCCCCGTTCTAAAGGCCTAAGAACCAACAGGTCTGATGTCTGAGGGCAGGAGAAGATGCATGTCCCAGTTTATAAAGATAAAGAGAATTTTCATTTTCCCCATTTTTTTTCTTCTATTCAGGCCCTTAATAAGTTACATGATGGCTATGTATATTAGTGAGGGTGGATTTTCTCCTCCATCTACTGATTCAGATGACAGTCTCTTCAAGGATCACACACACACACACACACACACAAACACACAGAAATAATGCTTTACCATCTATCTGTGCATCCTCTACTCCAGTTGTCACGTGAAGTTAACCACCAAATATCTCATGTTGCCTTTACCCGGTTTCACAATGATAACATATTGTGAAACTATGGTACAATATCACGGCCGGGATATTGATATTGATATAGTCAAGGTGAAGAACACTTTGATCACCATAAGGATCTCTGATGTTGCCCTTTTGTAGCCACTTTCCTCCAGCGCCACCCTCTCCTAAACCTTACCTACGACAACCACTAATCTGTTCTTCAATTCTATAATTTTGTAATTTCAAGAAAGTTATATACATGGAACCGCAAAGTAAGTAACACTTAGGCCTGGCATTTTTCCCTCAGTATAATTCTGTAGAGATTTATCTAGGTGATTGTGTGTATCAGGAGATCTTTCCAATTTACTGTTAAGTAGGATTCCATAGACTGATATACCACAGTTTGTTTAACCATTCATCCATTGAAGGACATGTAAATTGCTTCCAGTTTCTGACTACAAATTACGTTGCTATAAACATTCATTTACACATTTTGAGGTGAACATAAATTTTGATTTCTCTGCAAAAGAAATTCCCAAAAGTGCAATTTTGGTGTTATACAATAGTTGCATTTTTATTTTCTTAATAGACTACCATATTGTTTTAAGCTGAGGCTGTACCACTTTACATTTCCACCAGCAGTGTATATGTGATTTGATTACTCTGCATCTCCAGCAGCATTTGCTGTCTTAACTCTTTTATTTTAGCCATTTCCACGGGAATAGTGACATCTCATTGCTTTAATTTACATTTTTCTAACATCTAAAGACGTGGAACATCTTTTATGTGTGTATTTGCTATCAACATATCCCCTTCAATGGAAATGGCTCTTCATGTCATTTGCCCATTTTCTAATTGAAATATTTGCTTTTTTACTGTTGAGTTTTTGAGTTCTTTGAACCATATTTTTTTATATTTTAAATAGTAATATTTCATTAAATATGATATTTACAAATATTTTCTTTCCATAGCTTGTCTTTTGATCCTTTTAACTGAATCTTTCACAGAGCAATTTTTAAAATTTTGATAAAATCTAATGTATTGATTTTTTTCTTTCATGAATTGTGCTTTAAGTATTATGTCTAAGAACTATTTGTCTAATTGTATTTCCCAAAGATTTCCTCCTGCATTCTTTTATAAGCGTTATATAGTTTTACATTTTACATTTAAGTCTGCCGCCAATTTTGAGTTAATTTTTGTGTAAGATGTGAAATTTAGATTTCTGTTCCGTGATTAGTTGTCCCTTTCCTGGTCCTTTGACTAAAGAGAACAGGCATTTTGGGGACTATTTTTTGTCTGCACTCCCTAGCATTTCTGGGTACTTCTTTTCCAGTACCAAGCCTAGACTATATAAGGCATAAAGAAAACAGAGCACACTCACCATTGTTAGAAAAAGCAAAGCTGGACAGTACTTAAAAAAGTAAGAAAATAATTTATTCAGGAACTATTACAAGAGGAAAGAAAGAGACCTTAATATAGAACTGAGCTCAATTCTGGTTAAAGCATTGACAAGTGGAGATTTATAGTTAAAGAACAGGGTAGGGGTCAGTGCATGGAAATTACTAAGAGGAAACCTCAGAATAAGGGGGAGTTCTGGCTAAACCAGCTTGCAAGGATTCTTGCTAAAACTGAGTGACGCAGGTCTGGCAAGGGCAGGCATAATTGAGAAGATGGGTCAGAGGAGTCAGGCTAAATTTTGGTCAAGGAGACTTAGTCATCAGCATGTCGTTTCTTGGGTCTGAGGTCCCTCACTGGTCTGCCGATCTGAGTGCTCTTCAACTTTCAAAGTCTCTGTCTCTTTCTCGGTGCTCTCTCTGTGTGTGTGTGAGATATATATATCTATATATCTATATATAGAGAGATATATATAGAGGGAGATTTTTTAAATAAATGTGAATATTAGATACATTTATACAGCAAAAAAAAGTAGTCCTATAAATTTTAAAGAGTATTTGAAAAGTTACAGGCTAAATATTTTAAATACCCTTTGCAATAAGTTGTCTTATTAAATTCTTTCCTTTTCTAAGGATACAGAATGAACTGGTTTATTTAGAAAGACAGAAATGAGGCCAGGTGCAGTGGCTCATGCCTGTAATCCCAGCACTTTGGGAGACCAAGGCAGGTGGATCACCTGAGGTCAGGAGTTCAAGATCAGTCTGGCTAACATGGTGAAACCCCATCTCTACTAAAAATACAAAAAATTAGCTGGATGTGGTGTCATGCACCTGTAATCCCAGCTACTCAGGAGGCCGAAGCAGGAGAATCGCTTGAACTAGGGAGGCGGAGTTTACAGTGAAATGAGACTGCACCATTGCACTCCAGCTTGGGCAACAAAAGGGAAATTGTCTCAAAAAAAAAGAAAAGAAAAGAAAAGAAAAGAAAAGAAAAGAAAAAGGAAGAGAAAAATGAAAAACAATTAATAGCATAATGCAATCTAAAACAAGTGCCTTCTAATTATTTTAAACTAATATTATTATACTTTTGTAGTGATTTATCCTTATGAGATAATTTTTTTAAAATAATAAGCTCTTATAGCTACAGTTTTAGAAGTATTTCCCCTCCTACTTATTTGCATCCTCCTACGATTGTGCATTATTTTTTGTGTACTACTTCCTAGTTTGGATATAAAGTCGCTGTTATGCTCCACTGAATGGCTATTATTGCTTTTTGGACTTGGTTCTCAATTTTTTATTCTCTAGTCCATACTTGTAAGGACTCCTTCCTCATGTTTGACCATGCACATTTTATTGAATCACATAATTTTCATGAACATATTATTTGACCTACAACTGTCAAGAGGATCCTTTCTCTTTTCATGTAATAATGTTTTTCTCTATATCTGACCTTATAATTCCATAAAGAAATTAACATATTAAATGTATTCTTCTATCCTTTATTTTGGCTCGGTTGAATTTTTATCCAAGGTAGAAAAGAGTATTAGCTGTTAAGGTACTATACCTTATTGGAATATTTATTATAAGCAAAGATGTGAAGATATTTTAAGCATCTAAAGATTCCTTCCGGGATTGCATTTAATGTTGCTTTCAAGGAACAAATCCTTTGATTTGTTCAGTATGTGCTGATACTATAGCATTTATGTAAGAAGTAAAATCAGAAGACGTCCACATGTTCCTCAACTTTGTCTGGTATGGTCAATTGAAAAGGGAATCAGTGCAAACACCCCTTTGGTGATTAAAGACATTTTAAAGAACTGCAGAAACCTAAATTACCATCTTCATTGAATTCTATAGAACATGCCACACTTTTTTCTTTCTTTTCTTTTTTTTTTTTTTTTTGGTTTTCAGAGGGGTATACACTTGATTTATCATTTTCAGAAGGAAAATTCTGCCAGTACATACTTCCCAAGACTTGTTAAAGCCGGAAACTACAGATGTTCTCTTGGGTGGCTTCTCCTTAGTGAACATGTCCCTGATTTGTAGTTATTTGTCTATTCCATTGGGTACTGTGCTACATTTCCCTGTAGATTTGTACTTGCTTTTCCAGCTTTTCCACATCCCTACCTCTCAAATGAACTAATCATAACATTATGTTTGGTTGCTTGCATTCTTACTGTTTTTCGTTTTTATTTCTATCTAGTTGTTTTAAGCGGGTGTTCATTTTATTTTTTCAGGAAAGGTTAGATATTATTCCTGTTGTTGCCTGGATCTGACATCCAGTAAAAGCATCATACCTGAAACCAATAAGAAACAAATGGTTTTATTCTTTACTAATTAACTCTTCAAGCATTTTTCATTGGGTTTAAATGCATTGTAAAAACTGATGAATATTATTAAAAGAGTTAACTATTATGACACTCCAAGGATAATGCCAAGCGCATAGTAGGTGCTTAAAAATATTCTGATGTACAAACAAGTAAATAATGAAAAGGGTTATAGAACATTTACCTTATATAGTCTGTTAAAATATGTAATTCTGACCAAGGAATTATTTTTCTAACATGATGACTCTTTCCCTAAATTATCTGGATAAATGCCTTCATTATAAAATTTGTTTTGAATGTGTAAATATAGAACCTTAGAATATTTTCTTTTAATCCAAAAAACACCCGATGTAAAATGTAGATTAGTTAAACCAATTTAAAGCACTAAACAAGAAATATGTGATTTCAGAGAGCAGTCTCTCTATGGCATTTGGCAAATAGTTACTGCTGTTTTTTAAAGGTCAGAGTCAGAAACACCCAAAGTAAGTGTTGAGAAATATTTATCATCAATCCTTCCTATACCCACTTGGGCACCACCCAGCATTAAGCAACAGTAATTTCTCATGGATTGGCCAGAATATACTATATCTAAATAATTATTTTAATCCTAAAAAGGTATCTTAAAGAGTTAAAATTCTGTAGTTTTTGTAACTATTAGATTTTACATTTTGCTGACTACTAATCTGCCAGTCTAAGAGGGGAAGTACCAATTCATACTCCACAGTATGGCTCCATAAGCAGGCAGTGGGACGTAGAAACTAGAGTGGCCCAGAAAAACCAGTTCCCAGTAACTAGTAGTTACTTCTTATCGCTAATTGATCATATATGAGAATGGGGACCAAACATCTCCAGCTATTACAATTTTAAGATTTTTAATTTAATAGACGCCAGAAATTTGGATTTTTATATGAGCTCTCCTTCCCGATTTTTAAAGGTTGGCAATTACTTCACATACTTTTAAACCCACTGTGATCAAAATGAGAAATATGCTAAATATAGGTTAATTTTAAAAAGATATTAAATTTTAAAAAGTGATCATAGGCTAAAAATGGCCTGTTACCTTTGGTAAAGTTAAAAGTTATAAAATCTACTTTTAATTCATACATATTTATGCAATAAAACTCTGGAAAAAGGAAAGCAAAGGAATAGTACAGTGAACACAAGGATATAGAATGATAATTACACTTGGTAGGGGAAGGAAAGGGATGAAGTATTAAAGTTATTAGTAAGATTTTGCCTTATGGTCTGAATGGAGGCTTACTGAGTGCTATTATGTTATTTAAAATAATCAGTTAAATGAAAACTAAATAAATGAGAGCAACACATGAACTTGCAAGGAAAGTATGCAATGAAACAAGGGTTAAGTTCTATGCATATTAAATCTAATTTAAAAATATATTAAAACATGCAAAACATATCGATGGTTGGATGTACCGTGGACGTAGTCCTGGAACTGCCAATTTGGAACTTCTGCTCTGAAAGAGGAACCCAGCCAACAAGATGATTATGTGAGTGAGAAGTTGACACATAAGGCAAACAAAAGTTAACAGAATGACTCAAAAAAGTCACAAAGTAATGTCTGAATAATTACCAAATTAATATAGAGGCAGTTGGCACTAGATTGTAAATTAGGAAAACTTCTTGTGGCTTAGAAAGATGCCTGAGTATAGTAACTGAGTCTTGATGTTTGAGTAGTTTATGTATGAACCTTTGCAAGGTTGAAATATTCAGTGGAAGGATGAAGTCACTGGATATTGAAATAGGTAAGTTGATTGACTAATAAATGGAAATCAACTAAAAATTTATCTTTCTCCATTATCATATTTATAATATTTTTTAAAACTCTCTCAGTGCATCAGACTATTGTTAATAATACAAGAACTAACTGAACTTCTTGAATAGCACATGGAGTTTGAACTTCTTGAATAGAATCAAGAAAATAAATGTGGGAGACGCCACTATTCTTCTTTTTCTTCAGAACTTTTCTGCAATTTCCATTTCTCCTTTTTCGACTCAATGCCATTTCAGTGATATTTGCTAATATCAATCTATTCTGCTCACTGTTCAGTAGATCCATGACACAGATTAACTGCCCTGTTTGGATGCAGAACGTACTTTATATCTTCTGTTGTATTGAAAACTCATTTTAAAATGTCACTCATTACTTCTGCTTAAAATGAATTTATACAGTAGAAGACCAGATTAAATTGATTTAGAAGTCCTTATTTATAAGACAATAACATCATGTTTCTAAAAATATGATAGAATAAAAGGAAAATGTGATTTATTTTTATTTTAGACCCGTTTTTGATTAAAGGATTTGGCACGGTGATTAGTATATAGTAAGTACTCAGTAAGTAGTTGGTGAACAAATGAATTAATGAGTTTGTGTTTGGTCTTTAATTGACCTTTTAAACAAGTTGATACAAACCACAAATCTTTATAGCTAAACAGAAGTATACGTGTATGTGCTATTTTAATAAGATATGTGTATTAACACATATACATAATACCTTCTATAATTCATTTATGCCCATTTTCAAGAAATATTAATGTTAGATAGGATAGAGGGATTAGTAAGGAAAGGAAGAAGAGGCTACTTAAAAGTAATCCCATCACACATACTAGATCTTAATGTTTAGTTTTTTATGTTCTATATGGTAAGTACTTTGACATTTTTCTTACCTTGATTGCATTGCTTCTAAGAGCATTTACTTATCAATAGTATATAATCTCCAGAAAATACCTTTTCACATGCCAGTAAGTTAAGATGCTAATTTTATTTACCTTCAAAATTTGATCTTCAAGAAATCAAACAATAACCTACAGTGATTTTGAGTTCTAAATGTTTCTGAGGAAGACTGACAAAATGAAAGCAACACAAAAAGAAGAATATGATTTATTTCCAAAATAAGACAAAGTTTTATGAGACATAGTCTTTACTATTCAATTCAAATGTATTCTACTCCAGTATTTATTAGGGGAACGTGTCAGTAAGTGATTTAAAACTTTGTAGAACTATAACTTTCTTATCATTCTTGCATCTCCTAGCTAAAATGAATTTAAATTCCCTTTTTTTCTGAGAATTTTGCACTGTTTGTTGCCATTCATTAGCTGTGTGCCTGTAGAAAATTCACTTAATTTTTCTGAGCCCAAATTTAATGATTTAAAATGTAGATTTAAATAACCCTTACCATTTATGACATAGACTTATTGTATAGATTTAGTAAAATGATTCCTGGATAGGTCTTAGGATAGTGCCTAATATTTAGAAAATTAATAATAATACTTTATTGTTTCTGATATTTTGATTAGTTCATTGTCAAGTTTTTATTTATCACTAACTATTTGTAGGTGAATCAACTGAAATATTCAAGGCTGACAGTTGGAAGGGTCTGTATCAGCTCTTTTTATAATCATGACAGAAATCTTTGGAAATCAGGATTGATAACATTAGTACAGATAGAACTTAACTACCCCGCAGCAGTAGTAAGAACCACTCTAATAAAAGTAACTTATTTTACCAGATACTCCCTTCTTGAACTTTATTTTTCCCTCCTCTATTTTTAGATTAAATGGTACAAAAATTAGCCAGGAATGTCCAACATATGTTAAATGGAACTACTCTTGTGTGACAGAAATATATTTCTGCATCATATTTATCTAGGCTGCAGTATTGGCCTTACTTTTTCAGTGCCATGCATGCACAGGCTTTAGTTTTTATGCCAGGTGATGCTGGCTATTTTCAACCACGTGGCTTCAATGGCACTAAAAGTATTTAGTCATGTAAGTTCCTAGAGATGCAAATAGCAGTAACAAACATCTGTTATAAACATTAAAGAAAGACTTTATGTAATTCATAAAAATATACCAACCTATGAATATCAACTTATAGCCCCCAGTAATGTGAGTCAAGTTGTAAAAATGATCTCTCTCATTATGGATAATCCCCAATTTAAAAATGGCATATAAAGAATTCCAAAACTCCCAGAAGTGTTCTAATATTGTAAAGTGGATGCTTCATACTAATTTATCTGATGCCTTACTCGATGAGGCTTTAAGTCTCAACCAAACCAAGTCACAAAGATTGTTAATCTTTCGAATATAACAAAAACATAAGCATGTTTTCTTCCTTTCAATGTTTCCTTTTAAGTTACAAGTTTGTTAAATATGATTTTGCTTGCATAACTTCTAGTGATGTTTGTTATACTTTATCTAACACTACATAGTTTACATGCACTTATACATTATCTGTAAGGTGTTAAACTTTTCCACCTCACAGATGTACCCAGAAAATGCATCTTTCTTTATAATGTTCATTTTTACCCCAGTTTGACAATTCCTAACAATACTAGGTCTCATCAAAGAGACTAGGGCTCTTCCAAGTATCAGGAATCTCTGACTTTCCAAATTCTTTAATCTCAAAATTTTTCTACAAAATAGCAGGCATCTGTTAAAGGCGAGTGAACTGAGTTACAAAGTAATTTGCTTAAGAGTATATAGCCAATAAAGAGCAACAATTGGATCAGAATCTAGATTTTCCAAACCTTGACAGAAATATCTTTACTGTCTGGTTAACAAAGGATTATTGACTACACTACATCTAAAATGGTCCTGGGATTGTGGACTGTCTCTTTTAAAGATAATTATATTTTGATTTTTGTACTTTCAAATTAAAAATCAAAGTAAGTAGAGAATGGTCAATGTCTCAGTACATTGAAGTTAGATTTGGGTTCAAATTCTGTACAACTGCTCATTAGCCCTGTGACCTTGGAAAGTGATTTGATCACCTGGAGTTTACTCATTTGCCAATGAGGTTAAATGAGAGAACTACAGGGCTTACTTAAGCATGATGACTGATACTTAAGCACAATATATAATAGCCATTATTATTGTAAAAATAAAAATATGGGAAAATAAGATCTCAGCAGTTATTTAGATTCTCTCCCTGCTTCTCCATGTCACTGAATGCTGCATTACCCTAAGCAAATCTTACCTCTAGATATTATTTTTGTCATGTGTTACACAGATATATAAAACCACATTATAGAATCCACATTAAGATAAGTGATTCATGGAGAGGTCCTTCCATCCAGAGAATGTTGGGATCATGGAGATAACTTTGGAATCCCAACCCAGAAACAACATGTATAAATGAGCCTGGGAAGAGGTGACAAGGAGAGGGTGTTAGTGATCTAAAAGACTATGTAGAGATAAAAGAAACCTTGGGATACTCTTACATCTCAGATGTCATGATAAAACAGACAAAGATCTAGGGTTTAAAAGTTTGGACTATAACTCCTCCTCTATTACTACTTTGCGATGATTGATTTAACCAAAGATTAGAAGGAAACTCTATCACCATCATTTTCATAGATCAGGTTTTATTTTGTATGGTCCATTAAAAAATGTCCTTTATTTAACATATAATTCTAACAGACACTCAAGTCCAATACTCTATTTTAGGATCTGAACTGATCTGGCTTCAAAGAGAACAAAGAAATCCTATATTCAGGAAACAAATGTTCTTCACCAGGAGTTTCTTTTGTTTGTTTTTTTTTTTCTCTATGTTAATAAAATCCATGTCATTAGTAGTTATTTTTTGTTGATTTTTCATCTACTTTAAAAACCAGTCATTTTTCTCTCTTATTTTTATTTTTTATTTTTAAAATTCATAAACTGTTTGAACCGTTCCCACTTACCACTGCACAGGGATTTTTTTTTTTTTTTTGAGGGGAATAGGCAGCAAGTATTTTCTCTAAATTCTTCTCATGACCCTAATCACTTTCTTCTTAGTATTGTATTTATTTGTATGTGTTTAACTTATTTACCTAGTGGGAGCATCTGTGATTGCTTCTGCTTCAGAACTCTCAGAGCTTACTCTAATATCATGTATGTAGCATTCTAACTCCATGACCAAAGCCATTCATTTTTGAAACACTTAATTTGGAATTAATTCCCAAAGCCTATTTCATGCAGGCTCTGAGAATTAAAGCAAAGAAGAAGAAGATATGTCTTTGTGAGTACATAATGTAGTGATGGAAGCTAAGGTTGTACAACAATTTCAATATGTTGTAATAAGTGTTAGGATTTAAATTTTTAAAGCATAATTTATTCACTTGTGGTGGAGAGGGAGCTAGTGAGGAAACGTCTCATAAAATAATAAAATTCTGAAGTTATTCTTGAAGGATTCTTAGATATTCAGCAAGTACACATGGGGTGGTTTGAGGAGTAGAAAGAAGGAGGTTTCTAGCCTTTGCCTACCTTAATGATCTAAAAGAGATATCAGAAAATCTAAGTGTTTGGAATAATCTGGAGAGGAGATGTTATGTACAAGTAGAATGAAAATTAGGATATTGGTGGCTTTGTATTAATACTAAGGGTCATAGTATGGTTTTTCCTGTTGCACCCTTGACTTGTACAGATTACATAATTGAATGTGAGCATTGCTTGACATTCTTCATGTAATATAGTAAATTATTGTATGTAATCTTAATATTCTTCTCTATATTCTTCTAGAAAGGCAATAAAAATTGGTATTCTATCTCTAGTTAAGGCAGAGGACATAAAAAAAAAGCCAATGGAATATGCTTTTTTCTTAATGTTTAGAACATATACCGTTAAATTAAAATAAAATTATTATAAAAGTGATACACGTTTTTATTAAAATCTCAAATTCTAAGGTTAGTAGCGTACAAATTGAATGTCTTCTTTTGCCCACAATGCATCATCCCATGATTCATCTTTTCAGAAGCCACTATTAGAGTTTTGTATGTGAATTTCCAGACTTACTTCTACCATTGCTAAATGTACATGTTTCTTAATGTTATAAATGGAATTTTTATATAATGTGCTTTCTACAATTTGTTTCTCTTTCAAATTATTATTTGATGCAGACAACATCCTCTACAGTCTGCATGAGATACTTTTGACTACTTCAAAGTATCTCATAGCTTGGGTTTTTTAGAATTTATTTTTAAATCCCCCTCGTCTTAAAATTTTATTCAAACCTATTACAATGGCTAAATATTTTTATTTCACATGAATCTAGAAAGACTTTTTCATGTGTCTAATTATTCTATGGACTTACACTGGGATCGTCTGTTCTATAACACATACTATTGCTAGAGTCTTTAAAACTGCTTCAAAACAAGAGTTTCTCCCTCGAATGATTACAGTATTACTATATGACTTACTTAGAAGCTAAACTAGCTTCTTGACTTAGAAAATGCTCTGGGAATATTTGCCTAGGACCCATCACTTTAAGATTTATCTAGATCAGAACTTCCCAAACTGTTTTGTATGATACTAGTACATCTTAATATGTATTAAACCCAAATAAATTCCTTTGTCAAATAATACAATTCTACCTTATTTTCTCTTATATATTCATGGTGCAGTGAGTTATATTAAAGGCCAGAAATTTCTTGTAGTAAGTAAATTTATTTATCTTTGTCTTACCTAGCATTTCTTAACAGGAGAGCTAAGCTCCTTTTAAATAATAACTGTATTTTATGAAACACTGCTATTCACAGTTTGAAAACCACTGATAAAGATGTTTAAATAACTCACAAAACATCAGTAGACATTAAAAATAACAAAATCTAAATATCACAAAATTATAGAGCTTGAAATATAATCATAAATAAATGAAGATTGTTTTAAGGGTTAAATGAGATGATGTGAAGCAATTTACATGGCATCAAACACATAGCAAGTATTCAAAAAGTGCTGACTTATGGCTGGCCACGGTGGCTCACACCTGTAATCCCGGCACTTTGGGAGGCTGAGGCAGGCAGATCACGAGGTCAGGAGTTCAAGACCAGCCTGGCTAATATGATGAAGCCCACCTCTACTATAAATACAAAAAAAAAAAATTATAAGGTCATGGTGGCGCGTGCCTCTAATTCCAGCTACTTGGGAGCCTGGGGCAGGATAATAACTTGAACCCGGGAGGTGGAGGTTGCAGTGAGCTAAGAGAGCGCCACTACACTCTAGCCTGGGTGACAAAACGAGACTCCGTCTCAAAAAACAAAACAACAAAAGTGCTATCTCATTACTAGTTTCGCCTATGTGGTCAACTCATTAATTTATGTATTAATTTGGCTTGTAAAAAATATTTACCAGTGACCCACTTTGACTTCTTAAAGAGTTTGAACTTGACCTTAGGGTATTAAGAAGTGGCTGGAGATCTCACAACAAGATATGACGTGGTCATATTTGAGTTCTAGAAAAATATCTCTTTCTCTCTGTCTCCCAGCAGTATGGATATTTAATAGGCAGAGGAAAGTTAAGCCCCCAAAAGGTAAAGGTTTAAACCTCAAAAACATAGTTTCTTGGCCAAGTTTTCACAACTTAAAAGCATTGGAACTCAAACCTACTCGACTTTGAGTCCAGACTTCACTGTATACCGTTCTACTGGCTATATTCTTGATTCTTGCTATCAGGAGGCCCAGCAGCTTTCAAAGTTTTGTAATGTATGCACCAGTATTACCTTAGAGCAAGGGAAATTCAGGTTCAACTTGAATAATACCTTTAGCGTCGACTGGGTAGCCTTGTGTGTGCCCTACAGTTGGTAATACATTGAGAGTTCAGACCAAGCACATGTGCTCATTATTTCTGCTGCTTTGGAGCAGTGACTAGTGACAGCATTTGAAAGAACAAAAGCAGCGAGTTCTGTCTGAGAGCCACTTGACCTTTCCAACTCTACTTGACCTCCACTCTGTCCATCAGCCCTAAGTGGAATGAGTGCGCCTCAGAATATTGTTGTCTACAGCAGCATTTTATTTTGAGATTACTGACCAGACACATTTCCACCCAATACGGTGACCCGTGCTTTGTGTAAAAATGCTGTGTGTAGAGCACAGGGCAACATGATCACACTGGGTCCACATTTGTATTCTAGACAGGTTGGCAAGTATATGAAATTAGCTAATGTAATCAGCAATTGTTGCTTGAGCTTCAAGTAGACTTAGAAATTAGTTCTAAACTAGGCTTCCAGCACAGGAAAATAAGAAAAATATTATTTTCTCCATAGCTATGGGCATACAATTTCATTTGGAATAGATTCACTTCTGGATGCTTAAATATCCAGTTCTCATCACTGAATTTTTTATCAAAAACAAACAATAAGTTTTAACTTCCAAGTTCTTATACCTCCAGGAGCTTACACAATGAGAACTATATGCCCATATATTAAAGCATTTATCATTTAACTTACATAGAATTTTATGGTGACAAAATCATTAACTAGAATATACTACCAGAACATATGTTTCTAATTTCTTTACTTTGTAGAGCTGAGCCTCCATGAGCACATAAATATAAGAAACTGAACTCACTATTCTTGCACTTGTCATTTTTTTCTTTAAATCCAGCAGACTTTTCTGCCTCTAATTTACACCCACGCTCTCTTCCATCCATTCTTTCACTTCATATATGTGGAAAATTTTTCTGTCTTTCCTAAGTAAAGACTTCTCTCCCTCCACTTTGAAATTCCTTCTTTTTTGACTGTCTTTCAGTCATACTGCCTTAACATACCCTGTAGAATTTTTTTAAAAATGGATCATGGGAAAAATGAATAAACATATTTCCAAAGCCCAGTCATATTGCCCTTTTTCAATCTCCATAAAAACATAGTAAGTTGTTCAATGCCATCTGTATCTAATTATATTCCCCCTCATAGCAGGTAACCTCTTTGAGAGCAAACTTTTTTCACACGTGAAATTTTAACCCATTTGGAAGACTGGTTTTCTGCATGTTCTGTAAGAGGCTGAACATGAAGGAAAGGCTTAATAACCGTAAAATAAAAATAGCAGGGTCCCACAAAGGAAATGTAACCTTGCTGCACACTTTCTTACTTTAACTGAAAGACAGGTTATGTCCTCTGTTGGCTGAAAATCCACGAGGATCCCTTAGTCTTTTATTATCTTCTACCTAGAGGGGGAGATTATTTTTTTTCCCCTCTCTGATGACATTTTCAAAATAATTCTTGTTCTGTAATAACCTCTTCAGGGAGAAGAAAAAAATGCAATTTACGCATCCCCAGGAGCATCATGTGGCAAATTTGCCCTTCAGATTTAACAATGACATCGATTTTAAGCTAAAGCCCAGAGGTAGACCTCCCACAGCAAAGATCATTTGCTCTGGCTTTTCCCATACATGGAAAACCATTTCCTACCCTTGCTTAGTTTATGGCTTTTAAATAACAGAGAGAACAGTGATTTTTTTTTCTTATTCTTAGATCTGCTTTACCTATCTACCCCGGTGTTTTTGGTTGTCAGAGATGTACAAAGTCAATATGTTTCGGCAGTGTGCTATTTATTTATAAAAATCAAATTAGATAGTAAATAAATAATTACATAAAATCCTCCTCAAAAAATGAGATAAGAAGAAAGCTTTTTTAGGTTAGCGAGCATATATGCAAATATCAGCTGACATATGAACGTATCTTAGAACCACCAAGAAGAGGATGCCAAATGCTACCAGTTATGCATTTAGGTAGAAGCCAAGTGAAATGTGAAGCCATGGATGCTTAATTTAGGGTGAATTCACCTACCACAAGATTTCTGGTGTAGACTCCTACTCATCAGGATTCATAATGGAGGATCCCAAAGCAAAGAACAGAGAGCCATTTGCAGGCAGGTTTTGGAGATGAAAACCAGTGACAAAAGGCAGAAAAATTAATGGCCACCAGAGTAGGCAGAACGTTGAGATTTGTTGCTGATGAATTACAAGAGAGACAGCCTCTGCGGTTGTCAAAGATATCTACCCGGGAGTTGATCAATGTTGAGTCTATAGTCAAGAGACTGTTTTTGCTGTTTTGTTAACTATTCTACCTTGGGGTTTCTTCCCTGGTTTGGAAACATTCCCTTCACAGTCTCCCATTCTTATAGGATTCTTTCTTGCTTCATAGATTCATAAATGCATAGTTTTTTTCTTCCAAGCAGTCATAGTGTATTTTCTTTCTATGGAAGTCTCTTAGACTCCCTTTCACCTATTCCTACTTCCATCATTGAAGCTCTTGCTTCCATGCCTCATACACTGGTGAATATCACAGCCAGCAACCATTTGACCTATTCTGCCCATAGATGCCATGTGAATAATCTTCCTGTGAAACTGTAGGGGTCGTGCTTTAAAGCTGAAGAATCTGAAGTTAGTTCTAAGGCTTTCTTCACTAATCAACACATCTGTTCAGCTTTTAGAAACTCCTGTTAACACACCCTATATACTTCAACTGCCTGCTCCTCCAGATACATTAGTGCATTTCAAGTCTTATATATCTTATATATCTTCTAAAACACTGTGCTGTGGTCTGAATTGTGTTCTCTCAAATACATATGTGAAGCCGTAAGCTCCAGTGTGACTGATCTAGAGGTAGGGTCTTTAGGAGATAATTAAGATTAAATGGGGTCATAAGGATGAGGCCTTACTCCAGTGGGATGGTGGCCTGTTAAGAAAAGGAAGAAAGAGAAATCCCTCTCTATGAGAATGTGGCCATCTACAAGCCAGAAATAGAGACCTCACCAGGAACCACATTTTAATCTTAAACTTCCCAGCCACTTGAACTGTGTGAAAATAATTTTTGTTGTTTAAGCCACCCGGTCTATGGTGTTTGTTATGACAGCTCAAGCTGACTATATACATTGTCACTGTTATCATTAATAGCTATGGGTTATTGAACACTAATTCACTGAACATTTCTCCATTCAAAGATATTTCTTGAGCACCTGTTGTTTTGTACACGCATTGTACTAACTTATGGGAATACATTGGCACTGATAAATAAAATCACCATAGTCCCTGCTCTATGAGAGAGAATAAAACGCAACAAATATACTATAGATTATGAATACATATATATATATACACATATGTGTATATACATGTGTTACACAAATATATAAAATATTTTTATATGTTATGAATGTGCTAAATGCTGGGATGAAGAAACACAGAATTTCATGGGAGCATATAACCACAGAACCAAGTTTAGCATGGAGGTTCCTGGAAACCTTTCTGAGAAAGTTTAAGCTAACCATTGAAATTTGACTGGGAATTGACCAGCCAAAGGTAGAAGGGCCAGCAAATTCAAAGAGCCTGACTCAGGTGCGGGCTTGGGACATGGGAAGAATGTAACAAAGGCTAGTCTAGCTGGAGGATATTGAGATTGTGTAGGGAATGGCATGAGATGAAGTTGGAGAAATATTCAAGTGCCAGATTATAAGGTAGCATTTTAGGCAAAGGTTGAGGTTTTATCTGTATTCTAAGAACAATAGAAAGCCAGTAAAAGGCTTAAAGATTAGGTATGATCTGAGTAGATTTTCAGATTTAAAAGGACTTTTTGATATAGACGAAGAAAGAAAAAGTAAGACTCATTCAATATTTTAGTCTAGATGCTATGTTTGCTTACACTAGATTGTAGCAGGGGAAGATAAAAAGTGGAGGTTTGATTTAAAATATATTTCAGAGAAAGTCGTAAAAAGATTTTATGATTGACAGTGTATGAGAACAAAGAGGTGAAAAGTGTCAAAAATGATTCCTAGATCTGTGGCCTGAACAACTAGAAGGAAGGTGTGTCATTTACTAAG
The DNA here is from genome assembly GCA_963573385.1 of Cacajao melanocephalus. NCBI lineage: Eukaryota > Metazoa > Chordata > Mammalia > Primates > Pitheciidae > Cacajao > Cacajao melanocephalus. Next base: position 23,040 of record CAUYLG010017385.1, read on the forward strand.
CTAGAGGAAAGTAAAGGAGAAGGAATTTGGGTGGGGGAGGTGGTGTGATACAGGGAGTTCAGGTATGGACATACTCTTCTTAGGTAAGATCATCAAGTGGAGATACTAAATAGACTGTTGCATATTCCAGTTTGGAACTCAAGGAGAGGTCAAAGTTTGAAATATTGCCTAGTAAGTTGGTAGAATATACATGCACGTATCATGGTTGTACATGAGATTGTATATAAAGAAAGTATACAGTGATTTAAAAAAAAAGCAGATAAAACTCAGCAAGACAGAGCTTCTACTTTAGGGCAGACATCATGCAAGACATTTTACAACTAACTTTTAGTCTCATAGTGGAATAAGTAATAGCGCCATGTTGCAGATGAAGAGATGAGCATCTGAGTGCAAGGTCACAGATTAAGCAGGAGTGGAGACAAATCTGTGTTCACCCAGGCGTGATGCTGGAAAGAAGAAGCCTTATAATCCATTACTGCCACTAGAGCCTTCACCTTTCCCTTTCTTGAACTGGATTTGCTGTATTGTCACTGTTTGTTTGTTTGGGCTTTAAAATCAAGGCCACAGAACTAGTTTCTGTTTATTCTCTTACTGCTTTATGTGTGGTAGCTCTGTCCCTCCCACTAGATTTATGAGTTCACTAAGGGCAAACACCAGAGAATACTGTAGGGGAAAGAAAATAAACTTTGCAACCTGACAGGCCTGAGTCATAGTTTAAAAATTATAATGTCCATGAAGTGTCTAGAAGAATGACAGGTACAGATGAGCCAAGTGTTGAATGAATGTGACTTTTATTATTTCTGCATATCCCTTTCAGTCAAATGCACTGCAGAGAGTAAAATTAAATATTTATCTAATCTAATTCTTAGGATACTGTGTGTGATAACAAATTCTTCCTCAGTTAACTGTTCCCATCATAATTGTTAATATAGTTTAGGAGTCAATTCACTCCCCTTATGAAAACTTGCCTTAACCTGGGACTAAGAAGAGAATATAAAATAAGATACTCTCCCTTTCCTTAAACCTGTGCAAATGCCATATTGGAAAACTAGGCCCCTGAAAATCATGAACTCCTGGAGGAGAACTTCTGTGATTTTTCTAAGCTGCATTTTCCATTATACCTAATCTAGCACCAGGCACATGATATTTACACAATACTTACTAAAAATAAATAAATAAATTTGATGCTAATGAAGAGGAGATTTCTTGACCCCTAAAGACACTAGAAGCTTTTTTTCTGAACTACAAAATGTCATGTGCTAGCATGGCATGCTAACTTCTTAACTACTGCTCTAAACTCCATTGGTAAGATATATAGTTAGTTACAGTTTATACACATGCACAATAGGGTATATCTCATCATTCTTTCCAAAAATGTCATAGGAACAATATGATTTTAGAGCTTATGTTTGACAACAGAAGAAAGCAAAAATGTTTCCTAGACTGAAGCTGAGGCTTAATAAATACTTTTACCATTATGAGTCGTCAAACTTAATATCTTGGAATACTGTGTGAAAAATCTGCTCTAAACAGTTTAACCACGCCCAAGTGTGTGGGAGTTGATAAGATCAAGTAATGTAGACATTTTAAAACTTCTAAATTATCTGTATTCCTCCCCTTTCAAGCTTTACAAGTAGAGTAGAACCATGTGATCCAAGTGTGTGGTTATTTTCTATTATTTAGGCATTATAAGGGCATAATATTTTAAAACCACTTGATTCTATGTTATCCTTTTGTTATTTCCTGGCAGATTTTTTTTTTACCTGTAATAGCTAATTCTTTGGACATAGTAACAGTAGTCTCTACATTTATTTTTTGCATCACAGGTAGGGCTCTGAAATAGTACTACCTTCCTCCCATGTTCCTGCCAAACTAGTCTCTTCAACATTCTCATATGGGTTGGTCATGTTACCTTCACCTGAAATGTTACCCTCCCCATGTTTCCTGCTACAGAAACTCCTCTCCTTTCAAGGTTCAGTTCCAATACCAACCCTTCAAAGAAGGTACACATAGGAGGTACTTAATAGAGGCTTGAGTTGAGTGTAATAACAGCTAGCAATTTTCTTCCCAACTTCATCCTTCATGTATTATTTGAAATGAAATAAATTGGGTCCATTTAAGGTCTCTTTCTAGAATTAGAGTGCACACTGAAAGTATATTCCAGGCATCACAAACACAGATGTTTATAGGGGCAAGACAGTTAAAATAAATGAGTATAGTGAGCCTGGCTGTCTGAATATAATATAGGGATGGTAGGGGCTATGATAAAAGTAAAGTACAAAAACTTGTGTACAGAAGAAGCTCCTGCTAGTTCTAGCTGATTTTTATCACTTTGCTCTGTCATTTTCTCAGTGTGTATAAAAGTGCCATCTCTCAATGAGAATTTGTTGAATGAGTGACTGACTGAATGAATGAATGCTAAATGAGAAACCATTGCTGCCAAACCTCCTAATTTTCCAGTAAATAAGAGAAATATAAAATTTTTATTGGAAACACTCTGAATTTTAAATTTTGATAGTTAATCCCTTAAAGCAAAAGGTCTTCTTTGACCAGTAGATTTACAGCCAAAGCTCAGCCTGAGAGCCAGCAGGAATGTTACCTATTCTATATTCATTTTTAAGAGGTAATTGACGTCTAATAACTCTGTAAAGGTGTAATTATTTAAATTTTACTTCTAGCTTCCCTCCAGCTAGAGTCATGAAAAATGGTAAAATAATAATGGAAAAGATAATATGTGGGATAGATAAGAATTACATTTTAACATTTTCAGAAATATTTTCATTTGGATTCTTATTTGATCCTTTCAGTTAGATGAAAAGCAAGTAGCTTTCATCACCATTTTACTGTCTTTGAATATGTCCAGTCTCTTCACTGCTGTTCTGATTGAATGGTGATTATTTATTGACCCATTTTAAAAGCAGCCCCAAAGTCCATGTAGTTCTCATCTTTGTACATTTAGTCCAAGTGACTGACCTTAGACAACCCATAGTGATGGTGCTTTTACCTTCTCAGTTGGTAGCTTGTAACTTGTCCATTTTGGGACAAGCTATTTCAGTGGGCTTCATAAAGGAGCCACCTGCCTGGACATTCAGGAAGGCTGGGTTCTTTAGATATGGCATTGCATAAAGCAACCTGAAAAGGACATCATAAAGCATGTCCTGATTGTCACCCTCCTCACTGCTTCATCTGGAAAATGTGCCTGCCTGCCAAATACAGCAGGCCCAGGAAATCAAAATAGAAACGGGAAACAAAGGAAATTATAGAGAGAAATTTCTCATCAGAATGTGTCCTTGTCCTGCGGACAGCAGAACTTTGCATCTGTTTGGGTCATTACCTGGACCCAAGCTTCAATTAAAAGGTAACAAGCTTCAATTAAAACATGTCCAAACGTATATAGTTAGCCTGTTGTCAAATCTGGAGATAGGAGCCCTAATACAAGCCAATAAGTAGAATATAAAAGTAAGGTCTTGCCTACACTCTATCAAGCCGTCATTTGGTTTCAGAAATATCAGTCTGCTAGGGAAAGTTTTTGTCCTCTACATTCAAGACTTAGAAGTGTTGGGGCCCAAAAATCAATTTTTTGATTCAGAATTTGAAGAGGTAAGAATCTCAGCTTGTGTGGAATAGATGAATAAATGTGATTCAACTTACCACCTGTTGCTCTGTCTCACCCAACCTGGTTTACAACACACACACACACACACACACACACACACACACACACACACACACTCATTCTACTATACAAAGTGGAGCTGAAAAAATTTACAATCACAATCTGTATTTATTTTTAGGAAAAGCTCAGAATTTTGCAAAGTCCACTAAAGGTGAATTTAGTAGTCAAAGTACGTATGACATTTGGGTTAAGACAAGGTTGTTAGATTTTTTGAAGACATTCATTGACTTTTTCAAAATTGTACTGGCTAGGCTTTAGCTATGCTGGTGGGTGGGATAACCCAGCCAATGAAACAATATAGCTTTATCTTTAAGCCTAGGGCTGGGAATTAAGTCCTTATCATTGTATATGTGAAGGGAAATTGTATTTGCTAATATTTTTTAAAGCATGCAAAGATAAAGCAATTAATGTGCCTTGTAAAATAAGATACCTAAATGTAAGTAAAAGACGTTGCAGTGGATCCTTAGTATAATTTTTCACCCTCTGCCCTAACAGATTTGTCACTGAAAGTTCATGTGTATTTCGCAAATATACAGTATCTTTAGATTTACTGCTACTAAGACTATGTTGGTCATTGAATCCACACCTCTCTTGTAACCATTAGCATCTGTAAGAGCCTGTCTGTTTCTAGTTTTCAGAATGCAGCTGCAGCCCACAACAGGAAAGAGATTGAACTTCAGGGCAGGGAGCAGACAGCACTATCCTAAGAGTAAATCACTGTATAGTAAGCCGGGCATGGTGGCTCACGCCTGTAATCCCAGCCCTTTGGGAGACTGAGGCAGGTGGAGCACCTGAGGTCAGGAGTTCAAGAACAGCCTGACCAACATGGTAAAACCCCATCTCTACTAAAAATACAAAAATTAGCAGGGCGTGGTGGTATGCACCTGTAATCCCAGCTACTGAGGAGGCTGAGGCAGGAGAATCACTTGACCTGGGAGACAGAGGTTGCAGTGAGCTGAGATTGTGCCAATCGCACTGCAGCCTAGGAAACAAGATTAAAAGTCCATCTTAAAAAATAAAAAATAAATCACTGTATAGTAGACCACACTCACTCCATGCCTCCATACCTTTGTTCAGTTCTCAAAACAAAATTTCTTCCTTGCCTGACAGCTCTAAGTCCTTGGGAATCTAAATGGGCCAGGTATAATGCAATGAAAGAAAGAAAGAAAGGTATTCAACTCTTTATTCACTCTACAAAGTTTTAAGGACCTATGATATATCAGGCCATATAGTACGCAGGAGACACAAAAGCAAATTAACTTTTTGAGAGATGATGGCCAGGAGAGAAAATGGGAAGGGTGTGGCAGGTGGTACAGACAACAAGAATAAAAGCAAAGGGACAGGATTGTTTATTAGGAGAGTTGGAGTCATTCATGATGGAAAAATGAGTAGAGTAGAAAGGGGAGAGAAATGAGAGAAGAGGATGAAAAGTGGGGTTTAAAATTTGATTTTTATAGTGAAAGTTAAGAACACATAGATCATCCTTCAGTCAATGGCAGAAACTACCTGCTCGCAATCGCGTTCTGTAGTGTCTGCCATTCAGTTCCTGCCAAATACAGAGACAATTAAAAAAAATGGCCACAGGGATATAGACTTTCTTTTGAGAAAGATCTTCACTTGATTATTATTCATCATACACCTTTCCTGAGAAGAGAAAAAAAACAGTGTAATGAATATATCAATTATCTATTCATTAAATTTCATCTCTATAGTTAGCCAGGTTACCCGGAAGTACTTAAGCATCATTATACACTTTAATTCCTCATGCAGATAGTATGATGCCCTTGCCTTTCTCCAAGGCTAATGTATGAAATATGTGGAAAATGAGATTAATAATTATAGTATTAATAGCAATAATAAATAATGTACCTATTATTTTATCTGAAGATAATATACTTTTTATGGATGCACTATTCTATTAATAAGTGTATTGTCTATAACATTGTCCAAAATGACTTGTCCAAAATATTTTCACACATATTCCTTAGTTCCCTGGGTTCTTCTCCCAGCCATAAGAAAGCCACGTAACCACCACGTTTCCCTCTTTATTGTGGATGATGAGAAGTGCAGAGCTGAGTTCTTATTTACATGGCGGTAAAGTTTTTTCCACATTAAAGTCTCTGAATTTCAGTTTTCTCATTTGGAAAATGAGCCTAAAGATGATCGTATTAATAGCAATAATAAATAATTCACCCATTATGTTATATGAACGTAATATACTTTTTAAAATCTCTAATATAAACAGTGTACTGTGTGATTATGTGTGTCTGTATAAGTAAACTGTAATCTGTTCCTTAGCACTGAAGGACCTAAATCAGTAATCTACCTTCCAAGGTGGCTACATAAACTCTTCAAACATTATTAGTGAAATTACACCAGAAAGTTTGCCAATTAGCTCAAGAGATGTTAGAAATGTAAATAGTGACATGGCATGAGTTTAAAATTTGTTGATGGCTAGCAAGGTTGTATTGATATCACTGCCCTTTCTTAAGGCACTAGAATATAGAATCTCAACAGCTTCACACGTTCAGAACAGTGTTCATAGTCTGGATGCCTATTTAGTACCATGTGTCTCATTTCATGGCATGCAGCCCAAACACTGGCTGGCCTCACCTTGTTGCATCTGCCGGTGACGTAACAGAAAAATTTTCATTGATAGTTATTTTTCAAGAGTTCAAAGGACAGAGGGTGTGTGCTCCCTTGAATATACAAGGAGAGAATGTATGAGAATGTGTGTGTCTGCTTACTAATCAACCTTTATAAAAATAAGAGTTTGGCCTAAGACTTTCTTTCACTGTAACATAACACCTGGCACCCCGGAGAAGTATAGAACTCCATATGCTTCTGATTACTAAAGGCTAAAGATATTTACAAAACAACTAGGCAGTTGAGAGTAATGCCACCTCTGAAGACTAAACAAAGAAGCCAAAACCTTTCCATAAATATTTGACATTACATTTTTGTTGCATTTGCAACCCATCTCAGAAAGGCAGGACACTGAAATTTTTTCTTTCTTGTTTCTTTCTTTTAATAGAATATTGAAAAAATTTTCCCTCTTGTTTCTTTTTAAGACTGCTTCAGAAAAAAACAGTTTGAATACTCTTGTAAGTCTGGCCCTGTCTTGAGGGATTTATGGATTTTTTTCAGTCTGTTTATAACCTCCTGTAAAGCTTCTGAAACCTTTTGGATTAATCATCAATAAACATTTACTAAGTACTTCCCAGAGTTCAAGGTACTCTACTAGCTGCCGTGGGCTTAACAGTGTTGAAGGTAGACTCAGTCACTGCCTTAGGAATCAGCAAAACGATTCTGTTCTTTATCCAGTAATGAGATTATTTTATGTGATCTCAATAAGGAAATTCAATCCAACAAATGACTGACTATGTCCCAGATATAAAAGTCAGTTCTTCAAGAGAGTGGAAGAGATTGCATAAAGGATATCCATATTGAAACAGCCATAGAGAATGTTTACCAAGCAAGTAACCCAAGGATTTACTGGGGTCCCTCTGTCCTTTGACCAGTGGTAAATTAGGCTTAACCACTAATCCATGATTTCTGGAAAGTCCAACACCCTCCCCAAGGTTACTGTGAATTCTTGAGCATCATTGATTCTACCTCAGCCTCTTCACATCTACTGCCAGGAAATTAAAAATGATCAGTTATAGATCATCTCTCTATAGTGCCTTTTGGTTCTCGTTCCTTCTATGTCCACTTAGCCTCATTCCTTGATTTTTGTGTGAAGACACAAGGATATTTGGCACTTATTAGACTTTTCTGAGTGGTCATTTGGCCAATAACATTACTGCATGTAGGAAGGGGAGAAGTGTAAAACCAAAGAAAAAGTAGCCAAGAAATTAAAACTCTCATAGGCCATTCATTCCTTCATAGAAGTCTCCAGATCCTAACCTGTTTTCTTGTCTTGAGCCTCAGCTGGAAAACATTTTCTAATCTTTGACATCTAAATCTCCAGTCATCTTTCAGAGAACTTCACCCATTTAATCTTACCCTCAGGATCCATTCCTCTTTTTCCAAACAGTATAAGTCCTAAGTCCAGAGTCTAAGAAATTCAGTATTAATTAGTTCCTGGGTTGCCAGTCAGTCAATCTTTGGAGATCTTTTGTTCTTTAAATCACATACTACTGGGCGGGGTGGCTCATGCCTGTAATCCCAGCACTTTGAGAGGCCGAGGCGGGCAAATCACCTGAGGTTGGGAGTTTGAGACCAGCCTGACCAACGTGGAGAAACCCTGTCTCTACTAATAATACAAAAATTAGCTGGGTGTGTTGGCCCATGCCTGTAATCCCAGCTGCTCCAAAGGTTGAGGCACGAGAATCACTTGAACTGGGAAGCAGAGGTTGCAGTGAGCCAAGATTGCACCATTGCACTTCAGCCTGGGTGACAGAGCAATTCTCCATCTCAAAAAAGAAAATTAGATACAATGTTGGCTTTTGTTGGGAAGGGAGTGGACAGTATGATGACAAGGAGGCTGAGGATGAGGAAGAGGTTTTAGCAATCCGAGTTAGGCAAAATAGTACAAGGTAGGTCAGAGCTCCTTGTCTAGAGTTGAAGGCCTTAATTATTCCTCTGACTATAAGAGTAAACTCACACACTTTCCAAAGACAAGCAGTAAGTTTTTGGAGGCAGACTGTCCAAAGTCCCATAAGATAAAACCTTTGCCTAACTGCCTTCTTGATTAGCAAGATTATCTTTCTCATAATGGAGTATTTCTTCTTACAGAGCAAAACAAGATGTGCTTTTCCTTTATCTCTCCCCCACCACACCCTACAAAACACACACACACACACACACACACCCCGCATATTTTTTATTTGAGCCTTTTTAAGATTTAGAAACAGACCTGAAAAACTCTAAGTTATTCTAATACCTATACAAAGCTTTAAAGCCACTGCTAATAAGGTTTTAGACTGTTCATAATTTCTTAGGCAAGGGTGTCCTCCTCCTTACTTTTAATCTTGAAGATGAAGGAAAAGGACAGATTATATTTTATTGTAGCCAGAAAACCAAAAGAAACAATTGTTATTAAAGGACAGAAATAGGAGAATGACTGACTTAAGTAAACAGTAAGAAAAGAATAAAAAAGATCTTCTTAGAAAATGGCAGATGGGAAAGCCAGTTTGCAAAACATTAAGGAGTGACTAGCTGCTGGGGAATTAGTGAGGTTAAAAACCAACAGTGCTTTTATGAGATCTTAGGGTGAAACTGAGAGAGAAATGGAAAAGCAGCATGACCCATCTTGTTTGGTTATCAATCCAACACTTTCATGTACGTGAAACTATTTAGCCAAAACATTAAATAAATCATTTTTGGGGAGCTTTATAATTTAAATTATATCTGTATTTAACACATTTCAGATAAAAAAAAATTCTATATTTCTTTACAAACCTAAATGAGATGTACTGCCCCCTTCCTGACTTTATACTGAAGGACTAAGAAACCAGACTCACGGTGGATGCCCAAAATGACATTACATGAAGAGGCTGAAGCATGTGAACCAGTGAGAGAAACTTGATTCATCTTGATATTTCTACATATCCCCCCAAAAGCCTGCAACTTCAAAGCAAATGGCTTGAAGCTGGATAGTGTGGGCCCTGGCAATTCTGAGGAAACTCTAGTATGCCACCAGGAAAGTAAAGACTGGATCAGTTTCTCATACACAGTTAAATGCTACCTGACCAGCGGAGATACAACTGGGTGCCCAGGTAAAAGCAGAGGCCAGGGTCTAATTCCACTTTCCCAGACATCAAGCAAATTTTTGGAAGAAATTGAAGGAAAGATTAAGGCTGTGCCTTTCTACTGTATTCCTGGAGGAGCTGGCACCCTGTCTGATATTTATGCTTCCTTTTCAGAAGCGATTGTAGGTACTTCTGACATAGTAAAAAACAAAAACAAAAACTGAATTTAGTGTTCTGCCAAAGTTCTGAGATTATTAAAACCATTTTCCTAACGTCTTTATTATACTAGCTATCATTCTGATCATCCCACGTGTAACATTATTGTTTCTTAAGATTTCTAATGCATCTTAATCAGACATTTCATATCTTAAATTAACCACTATTGAGGCCATTTCATGGAGGTTGTATTTCTCAGAATCTTTATTTTAAATAGTTTATTAGGTAAATATCTGAAAATAGTTGGCAAACCGATAAGGTAAAAAACGTTTGTTTTTATTTTTTGGCAAATGATATTGTAAGTAGCTAGCTAGAACATAAAACAGGATTGTTTTTGGTTACATCCTAATGATAGGCAGAGGACATAAAGGTGTAATATGTTTCAAGGTTAACAGTTAAATATGCTTGAAAGGGAGCAGTATTTGTTTAGAGAATATGTGGTTTAAAGCAAACATTTTTCTAACCCTGAAAGATGTTAATGATTCCTATTAATAACACAGATAAATCTCTGAAATAGCGAGCTTTATTTTTCACTCCAGTTTTTCATAAATGGGTTTAAAGTGCTAACAGTTTTGACTTTTAAAAGTATATTTGGTTATTTCCAGATCTTCTATGTAATAGAATTTGCACATTTACAGAAGTTTAAATATGACCTAATAGAATACCAGGGAATACAGGACCCAGTGCTGGAATCATCACTGAGGTCATCTGATGCTTATTTAATTAAAATAAAAATTAAATTGTATATACTGCTATGTATGTAGCATAAAATTTACAGATCAATAACTATCTTGATTAAGTATTTCCTTGTTATTTTATGCTAGTACCTTCAGGAAAAGCCATTTTTAGGATTCAGATCTAGATCAAATCTGGTGAAATAACAAAATGGAAACTATTATTACTGTATCATCAAACATGAAGATTCAGTAAACTGAAAAGTGACTACTATTTGCAGGCCACTGTTATTAAATTTTAAAATTCTACCTCTCGCTTCTTTCTGCCTGAACATGGCTTAATTTATCCTCTAATATGTTTAAAGCCATGCATGCTTGCAGAGGGCTTTGATCTTTGCTTCATCTGGAAATAACTCCAAAATTATAAGATTGGAACAGTCCTCAATTTCTGAACATTCTGCAGCAGGATGCAATCGAGAGAGGATACAACAGATGTTTGTAAGTTCAAAAAATACTTACCTGATATATTGGTGGAATGTACACATTAATATTAAGAACGGGAAAATAAAAGGCACATAGCAATACATATTATTGGTGTTTGTGACTCCCACTTTCAGATACTATAGAAAATAACTTAAGTTTGAATACATACTTAAGCCTGTTTTCATGACTCTATCCCTAAACTGATATGCTTCAATTTTATTAGATTGGCACTTAGGTCATTGTATTGTGAGGCCACAAAGCCATATAAGATATAGGAGAAAATTGACGCTTATTAGGTGGGTACAGCAACATTGTTTTGGCAGTGCAAATTACCCATTTATAATGTTTTAAGAAAAGCATGCCTGGCACAGTCCACCTGATTACCGAGAGGAAACTGAAGAGAGATATTGTTTTCTTGACTCCGTTCATTAGGTTCAGGGTAAAAACTGTTTACCAAGAATAAGCTAACTCTTTCATTTGAAAATGTGTCTGCCCAGGTAGGCCTGCAGACATAACAGTGTTAAAAACAGGTAGCTTTATTGCAGCACTTATCTGTACCTTGACCATTCAAAGGTGTGCAGCTTCAGTGTTTTATAATAAAGACCAAGAGGAACAGGCTGCAAGGAACAGGAGAGATCAGAGAAAGGCTGCTGCCTTAGTTATGGCCTTCAGACAAGCAGACCCCAGGGGCTCAAATGAGGGAAAGGCTCAAGTTAGCCGCCAGTCTGGCAGAACTTGTTACCAGTGTGGTCTGAAGGGACATGTCGTAAAAAACTGTCCCCAGAGGAATGGACCATCACCTCATCCATGCCTTCTGTGCCAAGGGAATCACTGGAAAGCACACTGTCCCTGGGAACCAAGGTCCCCTGGGCCTAAGGTGTCTGACCAGATGACCCAATGGCAGGACTGAGGATGCCTAGAACAAGTACCAGCATGAGCCATCACCCTCACAAAGCCCCAGGTAAAAGTAGCCATATAGGTCCAGGAAGCCAATCTTCTCCCGGGTGCTGGCACAGCCTTCTCAGTATTTCTCTCCTGCCCTGGAAACTTGGTGCTGGTATTAGAAAAGTTACTACCTCTATTCAGTCACTATAAGCTATCTCAAAAGTTAATTAATAACATAAACAGGTTGCTAATTCTCTCTGCAAAGGGCAGCTCTCTCTGCAAACTGCTTAACTCCTTAGCTGCCAGAGCCTTAAAAATATAAGAGCCCTAAATCTGCTAACAACAGAAGAAAAGGGAACCTGTTTCTTTCTAGGAAAAATGCTGCTATTTTGTAAACCAGTTAAATGTTATTTTAAATACAGAACTCAGGAATCCATCAAAAACAGGGCTAGAGACCTTCAAGAACCTGGCTCTGTTCTCTCCCAGGCTCATTTATAACTCTGGGCCTCTCATCTTGAACCACCTGGTCATGTTCATTTCTTAATAAAACCGTAAGGTCACAGTTAATCCTGCTGCTGGAACCCCAGATGTCCTTGGCTCATAAGCTTTATTGTGAACCTATAAATCAACCTGCACCCCTAAAAGGCTCCCCTCTAGAGAAAACCTCAACTACAGAGCCCCTTCTATGCTCCATTTCAGCAGGAAGTAGTTAAAGAGAATCAATGCCCCAATTCCAACAGAAGTTAAACTTTCCTGTTCAGAGGGGGGAATAAGGGAATATGTTCTCTTTCCCGGTCCATGAGGGGGTGTAGCTTTAAGGGCAAGAATTTCCCGGTGCCATGCCCCCCTCCCATCTCTCTCCATCCGGGAGATTCAATGGTTTATGTTTAAATTTCACAGGCGTGGGAAAAAACTAAAAGTCAATCACTCCAGCGGAAGTTCTAAGGAACTCCTTTCATAGGCCCAGGGTCTTGGAGAAGGTGGGGGTTTCTCCCAGAATAAAAGTTCATGCTCCCTCACCTGCGCTGGATTTTCTAGCTTTCTGGAATCCCCTCCCACGCAGTGGGAACTCCCTCCGGGATTTTCCCCTCTAAAATCTCCTTCCACACTCTTCATGGAAGCCTTTCTCTTCTTCTTTCCTTCTCTTTTCTCTACCTAAATAAAATCACCTTTCTGCATCACTGTTTTGAGTACAATATTCACTTTACAAGCATATGGCACTGCTTATTCCTTAAGAGGTTAGAGGCCAAGAACCCACAACAATCACTGGCATCCAAAAAAAAAAAAACCTGGTTACAGTGTTAATATGCCAGGTTTCCCAAAGTAATTAATTTTTATCTTACACACTACTTGTTCCATTTACATGATTTGGGAACCACAACCATAAATGTTACAGATGCCCTTGACTAATGATGAGACTCCATTTCAATAATGCCATCATAAGTTGAAAATATCATAAGCAGAAAATGCGTTTAATACATCTAACCTACCAAACATCATAGCTTAGCCTAGTCTGCCTTAAGCATGTTCAAAACACTTACATTAGTCTATAGTGGCAAAATCATCTAACAAAAAGACTATTTTTATGAAAAGTTGTTGAATATTTCATGTAATTTATTGACTTCTTTACTGAAAGTAAAAAACAGAATGGTTATAAGGACACTCACCATTAACATTCACAGTTGAAAGCACCATTGTAAAGTTGAAAAATAATAAGCAGAACCATCCTAAGTTGAGGACTCTCTGTATTTTCTTGGATATTTCCTGAAATATATTTATGTGTGTTTCCATCTAATAGAAAATGAAATATATCAGCAAGCAAAATGCAAAAATGCATAAATATTTATTTCAACCCCTGCATGGTTTCCTAAAGCTGTTTAAACCTTAAGTTCTAATATTAGGATAGACTATGACTTAATTTTATAGTTAAGATTAGTTTGGGAGTCACTAATCCTGGTTTTAATCTAGACTCTACCTAATTAGCCATATGACCTTGGAGAAGTAATGTCAACCTTCTGAACCTTAGTTTTTCATATTTTATGTAAGAATACTAAATTCTATTTTGGCGAACTTGCTGGATTGTTGGAAATCTCAAATAAAATCATGGATATGAAACAATTTTAAAAACTCTCTCATCAAGGGATGCTTTTTATGCTCTACCAGAAATTATATGTGTCACTTAATGCCTGAGGATAAGAAAAGTCTGTAAATATGCATAATGAATCAAGACAGCTATATTAATTTTGGTATTTCTTCGGGGGAAAATACCTATAGTTCTGTGTTATTTTATCTGTTTTACATGTGGGAAAGCTTAAATCTGAAAAGGAAGATGATTACTTCTGGTCTTATTGGGTAGAAAGGGGCATTACTATCTATTCCAGCTCCGGATTTCTGGGAATAAACAAAAACAGACTTTATTTGCACATATGGTGCCTAAACTGTTCTAGAAACCATTTATCTGGTAACATTTGGCCAAGTGTCACTCTACTCATTAACACCATTAGCGTAGAAGAAATTGATCACTCCAGTTGTACTGCTAATCCGTTTGATGTGAAGTTAGAAATGACACTATTTTCTAACAGTTATGTTATCCTATAAGCATCATCCAAACATTTGGAAGCTTCAAGTCTCCTAATATAATGTTTTAGATGAACTGTTAAAAACTTGGCATTGGGGTAAATAATAGTTTAACAGCATGTTTGGTCTCAAAGGAATTTGCCTATATATATATATATATATATATATATGGCAGTTATTTGAAATTTGGAATAGAAATTTAGTCACCAGTGTATAGGATCTCTTGATAAGTCAATTCAAGTTATCAGAAAGAAATGTTGCCAAATTATTTTTAATAATGTTGTTTTTATCCTCTCAAGGCTTCATTTTAGTTGTAATTTATAATATAATTGAATTATTTTGTTATAATGTATTCTACATTCACTAGTACTGCTTTCTACAATTCTTAATTTAAGACTTAGTTCATTATGCATAGCTGCACAATTCTAGGTGTTTTTACAAGATACTGAGTGTATTGCTCACTTACCAGTTTTTATTTCCCCATTTTTGACTCTTTGCAAAATGGCAAAAAAAAAAAAAAAAAAAAAAAGAGGGAAAAGGTGGTGCTGAAGGTAATAAATTAAATTATCTGATTTAATTAATTAAGTTCAGGCAGTAAACTTAAAACTTCTTAAAATTTAAACCTAATTCTCTGGTTGTTTTGTAATCATGGCTAAAGAATATAGAAGCCAAACATACTTTAAAACACAGTTACACAATATTTTGTAGTAAAATTAAAATCTATATTGTACTAAAACTAGATGTATTGCACATCTTGCACAATTAATAATTGATACATTATTATCACTCAAAGTGTATCTTAGGGTTCATTCTTAGTCTTGTGCATTCTATGGGCTTGGACAAATGTATATTGACATATACGCACCATTGTTGTAGTATCATACAGAATAGTTTCACTGTCCTAAAAATCTGCCATATCTGCCTATTTCTACTTTCCTCCTAACCCTTGGGCAATCGTTGTCTTTTTTACTGTCTCCATAGTTTGGAGATTTTTCCAGGAAGCCATATAGTTAGAACCACGAGGTATATAGCTTTATCTGATTGGCATCTTTAACTTAGTAATGTGCATTTAAGTTTTCTCCGTGTCTTTTTATGGCTTGATAGCTTTTTTTTTTAAGAACTGAATAATATTTCCTTGTCTGGATGCATCACGGTTGTTTTATCCATTCTTCTACAGAAGGGCATTTTGCTTACCTCCAAGTTTTGGCAATTATGAATAAAGATATTACAAATATCTCTGTGCAGGTTTTTGTGTAGACTTATGTTTCCAACTATTTTGCATAAATAAAAAGAGGAAAAATGCTGGATTGTATGGTAAGGTATGTTTAGTTTGGTAAGAAACACCAACATGTCCTCCAAAGTGGCTGTACCATTTTTCCTTCCCACCAGCAATAAATGAGGGTTCCTGTTGCTTCACATCCTCACCAGCATATGGTGTTGTCAGCCTTCTGGATTTTGGCCATTCTAATAGATACGTAGAAATATCTTATTGTGGTTTTACTTAGCAAGTCCCTAATCTTTTCATATGCTTATTTACCACTTGAACATCTTCTTTACTGAGGTGTCTATTTAAGTCTTTTGTGCATTTTAAAATCATGTTGCTCATTTTCTTATGGTGGAGCTTTAAAAGTTCTTTGTATATTTTAAATAACAGTTCTTTATCATATGTGTTGTTTGCAGATATTTCCTCTGTCTGTGGCTTGTCTTGTTCTTCTCTTTACCAAATACTTTTCTTTTGTAGAAATATTAGCTGTACCTTTAGGGTGATTTGCTATATATTATTTATTTAATCCACTTTAAAAACAATTTGTAATATTAGACAAGCAAAATTTTATTATAAGGCTTTAAACATAAAGTTCATCTGTGTGGTTTTTTTTTGCCAGATAAATTTATATGCTAGCTTGAATATTTCTAGTATAATTTCTAAATTTCTATTAGATGTGTTCATTACCTAGAGTTACTTTTTAATAGATACTTTGTAATATATTCATTATTTATTTCATGCAGAACTTGAGTTAGGTAAATTAATCTTCCTGCTTAAAGTTTCATAGTTTGGGTAAATAGTAGTAATATTTATTGAACATATATGCTGTGTCTATTTTTTTTATATGAACTGTTTTATTCAGCCCTCAAAACCCTAGGAGACAGAGAATATTATTTTCATCCCCATTTTATGGATGAGGAAATGAGACAAAGAGAAAGTAAATTTCTGAATGTCATACAACCCATACATGAGTGGAAGAAATAGTGTTCAAACTCAAGCAATATGGTTCAGCAACGGGTTTAGCCATTACTCCACATTGCTATATGTCATGTTCCACCTTTCCGGAATATTACAATTCTTCAGTTGCTCTTGGATGACAATATCTCCTTTAGTTTTCTATGTTACAGATTATTTTTTAAATATCAGTGATTTTTACAAAGATTAAATTTTGAAGAAAGAGATGGAGTGAAAGGTATCATTTCAATTAGGTTATCTTTTCATTAAGTGTTCACAAATTGTATAGCCAAAAGTTGAATGATTTTGTATAACTCCATTATTGGGAAAAAATTATATTAGCTAATTACTCAATATTGGGAATTGATGTGAGAAATTTACTTTTAATCTCTATGTTAAAGTATTATCATTTATTTCTAAAATAATTAAAAGCCAAATAGTATAATTTTAGCAAAAGCAAAATTTTTAAATGCATATGTTAAATGTTGTTTAATGGCTTCTTAGCTCATCTTATAATTGTTGTTACACTTCACTTAACATTTTTCTGGTTTTCTTTAGTAATTAAGTACTTCAGGCTTTTCCATGCCATTTAAGTAATAGTTTTTACACTGTTTTGTATTAAGAAATTAACAAGAAAAAGGCTTTAAAAAAATACAAGCAGATAATTTTTCAGGCAGTTAACAGGAATAGGATTATATCCTTCAGGAAATTTATAAGTAATTTTCCTATCCAGTAATAAAATAGATGAGAGGAGGGTTGCTGAAGTGTTTCCTAATCTTTCATTTTGTCACATTAGGATTAATTTAAATGCCAAAATTCAAAATATCTCCTGTGAAGAAGGAAAAAAAACAGCACACATGTCAGTGGCCAACTATACAAGGAAGAGTAATGGGTGCATATACAGGAAATTCTATTTGAAAATGGTTTCATTCACTGAAAACACAGAATGTTGAACACATTCAATTAAAATCTAAAGTACTTAAGGAGAAGATGCATATGTACCTGAAAATGTCTTCTTCATAGTACTCTGAAGTTATATTTGTAATAAATATCTGCTAGTGGTTCATTAAGTCAACAAACATGTTTAGTACCTACTAATTGCTAGAGAGTCTCCTATCCTGAGCTCTCAACCACAGAGGTCAGGTCCCAGCTTTGTGAACCTACAGTCTGCTAGAGAAGTGTGGAGAAATGAACAATAAATAGATCAGCATTCAATTAATAAAGTCATCATTTCAGATATTTATAAGTTATGAAAAAATAAAACAGGATGTGGTACAGAAGGACCAATGGTCTATATTTTAACTTTTAAATTAAATGTTAAACACATGAAAGAAAATATTATTATTTAATACTACATTTATATTATTTATTTCATGTGTATATCATATATATAAAACCAACATACACAGCTTCTTAAAGTCTAGCTTAAGGAATAAAACACTTAAAGCCCCTATCTACCCTTCTCATCTCAACTTTCCCCCTACACTCACCTCTAGAAGTTGCCACCACTTTTACTTCCATGTTTACCATTTGCTTAGTCTCCCTAATTATTTTATCACATATTCCTGTACCTAAATAAATAGTATCATTTTGTATGTTTAATATATTGTATAAATGAAAGCATACTCTTTTTTTAATAACTGCCATTTGGGGGTCTACATTTTGTTTTAGACATTCATCCATGTTGATGCATATTCACTTGTTTTCAATACTAGGCATAATACTTCACTGTACAAATTCATCACAGTGTGTTTATCCATTCTACTCTTGATTGGCATTTGGGTTCCCTCCAGATGGTTTGTTTCCTCTTTGATTGCCATTACAGCTAATGCAGCTCTGATCCTTTTTGATCATACTTTTGACCTGATACATATGTATAAATGCTTCTCTATGGGTATGTGCCTATGTGTAAAGTTTCTGAGTTATAAGATACTTTAGCTCAAAATTTCTAAATAAATTTTCTGCTTTTTAAAGCAGCAGTACTTATTTACAGTAGAAATGTGAATTTAGAAGCAGAATGTTCTATACAGTGAATACAAGCAAAGGCCCTGAGGTGGAATAAGCTGATGTATTCTAGGAAGAGAAAGAAAGACAAAGAACTAAAACATAGCAAGACATCTAGAAGCCAAAAAAGGATTAAATCAGGACTTTATAGGACATTTGAAATAGGAATCAGGGTGAAGAACATATGATTTTATGCACAACACTAAATTATTGGCAACCTACAAATATATATGCATTACTATTATATGTGTGTTCTTGAATTGCTATAAATAAATACCTTAGGTTAGGTAATTATAAAGAAAAGAGGTTTATTTGGCTCATAGTTCTGCTGGCTGTACAGGAAGCATGGTGATTGCATCTGCTTCTGGTGAGGCCTCAGGAAACTTACAATCATAGTGGTAGGCAACAGGAAGCCAGCATGTCACATGGCAAGAACAGGAGCAAGAGAGAGAACAAGAAAGTCTCAGACTGTTTTACACAACCAGATCTCATGTGAACTAATTCAGTGAGAACTCACTTATCACCATATGGATGGTGCTAAACCATTCATAAGGGATCCACTCCAATGATCCAGTCACCTCCCACCAGGCCCCACCTCCAATATTGGGAATCACAACCCCAGAGATTAGGAGAGGACATCCAAGCCTTATCAATCAGTAATATTATTTATATTAAATAGTATATAAGTACTATTTAATAACAAATTTGTGGACTCCGACAGATTTCATAGAGCAGGAAGACAAATGAAGCCACTGTTAGCCACTGGGAAATTTTTATTTAATTAAGAACTTCATTCAAGTCATGAAACCAAAGTGAAGAGAATGACAGAAAGCAAAGATGCTATGATTTGTATTTAGTCATAACTTTGAAACTATTACTTCAATGAAAGACATATTCAGTCTCCCTCAAGATGTCACCTTTAATAATCTCTGTATTCCAAGCGGAATTAGTGATTGTGTAGCCTGAGCAGCAGTTTTTCTGCTAAGAAGCAGCCAGCAAAAAAAAGACTTGTATTAAATGAAAACTTAGCCCTCTATATTTACTTCAGGTTGACTTTATGAGGTGCTGATGAACATTTCGCGTTGGGGGTATACAACCTCTCCCCATAATGCACTCCTTGGCAAAAGCACAAAGAAATAGTCTATGTATGAAATTATGGTCGGTCAGTTATTTCAACCTTCAACGTGTTTATTTTCTTCCATCAGATACAAATTTAGGACTGTTTAACAAATTTTTCATAGCAGAAATTAATTCTTGAGTAAGTGACTTCTATGAAGCTGAATAATGCAATATTGCTTGATTAATTAGTGTACCTATTTTTTTAATTTTTAGACTTAGATGCTTTATTGAAGTCTTGTTTCAATTGATAGTTTTTTTATATTATACCTTAAGTTCTGGGATACATGTGCAGAATGTGCAGGTTTGTTACATAGGCATACACTTGCCATGGTGGTTTGCTGAACCCATCAAACCATTATGTACATTAGGTTTTTTTCCTAATGCTATCCCTCCCCTACCCACCACCCATTCACAGGCCCTGATGTGTGATATTTTCCTCTCTGTGTCCACATGTTCTCATTGTTCAACTCTCACTTATGAGTGAGAACATGCAGTGTTTGGCTTTCTGTTCCCGTGTTAGTTTGCTGAAAATGATGGTTTCCAGCTTCATCCATGTTCCTGCAAAGGACATGAAGTCATCCATTTTTATGGCTGCATATTATTCCATGGTATATATGAGCCACATTTTCTTTATCTAGTCGATTATTGATGGGCATTTAGGTTGGTTCCAAGTTTTTGCTATTGTGAACAGTGCCGCAATAAACACACGTGTGCATGTGTCTTTATAGTAAAATGGTTTATAATCCTTTGTGTTTATACCAAGTAATGGGATTGCTGAGTCAAATGGTATTTCTGGTTCTAGATCCTTGAGGAATCACCACACTGTCTTCCACAATGGTTCAACTATTTTATACTTCCACCAACAGTGTAAAAACATTCTTATTTCTCCACGTCCTCTCCAGCATCTGTTGCTTCCAGACTTTTTAATGATCGACATTCTAACTGGCATGAGATGGTACCTCATTATGGTTTTGATTTATATTTCTCTAATGACCAGTTATGATGAAATTTTTTCATGTTTGTTGGCCACATAAATGTCTTCTTTGGAGAAGAGCCTGTTCATATCCTTTACCCAGGGTTTGATGGAGTTGCTTTTTTCTTGCAAATTTGTTTAAGTTCCTTGTAGATTCTGGATGTTACCCCATTGTCAGATGGATAGATTGCGAAAATTATTTCCCATTCTGTTGGTTGCCTGTTGATGTCACTCTGATGATAGTTTCTTTTTCTGTGCAGAAGCTCTTTAGTTTAATTAGATCCCATTTGTCAATTTTGGCTTTTGTTGCCATTGCTTTTAGTGTTTCAGTCATGGAGTCTTTGCCCATGCCTATGTTCTGAATGATATTGCCTAGGCTTACTTCTAGGGTTTTTATGGTTATAGGTCTTATGTCAACGTCTTTAATCCATCTTCAGTTAATTTTGTATAAGATGTAAGGAAGGGGTCCAGTTTCAGTTTTCTGCATGTGGCTAGCCAGTTGTCCCAACACCATTTATTAAACGGGGAATTCTTTCCCTATTGCTTGTCACCTATTTTGTATTTATGGAAATAAGATGTTTAAGATAAAATAGACAA
>CAUYLG010017386.1:0-21410 GCA_963573385.1 Cacajao melanocephalus
TCTATTTTATATATATATATATATTTTTTGATTATGGCTATTCTTGCAGGAGTAAGGTGGTATCACATTTTGATTTTGATTTGTGTTTCCCTGATAATTAGTGATGTTGAGCATTTTTCCATATGCTTGTTGGTCATTTGTGTATCTTCTTTTGAGAATTGTCTATTTATGTCCTTAGCCCACTTCTTGATGGGATTTTTTGTTTTTTTCTTGTTGATTTGTTTGAGTTATTTGTAGATTCTGGATATTAGTCCTTTGTTGGATGTATAGATTGTGAAGATTTTCTCCCTTTCTGTGGGTTGTCTGTTAACTCTGCTAATTATTTCTTTTGCTAGGCAGAAGCCTTTTAGTTTAATTAAGTCCTATCTATTTATCTTTGTTTTTGTTACATTTGCTTTTGGGCTCTTGGTCATGAAGTCTTTGCTTAAGACAATGTCTAGAAGAGTTTTTCTAGTGTTATCTTCTAGAATTTTTATGGTTTCGGGTCTTAGATTTAAGTCTTTGACCTATCTTGAGTTGATCTTTGTATAAGGTGAGAGATGAGGATCCAGTTTCTTTCTTCTACATGTGGCTTGCCAATTATCCCAGCACCATTTGTTGAGTAGGGTGTCCTTTCCCTGCTTTATGTTTTTGTTTGCTTTGTCAAAGATCAGTTGGCTGTAAGTATTTGGCTTTATTTCTGGGTTCTCTATTCTGTTCCATTGGTCTATGTGCCTGTTTTTATACCAGTACCATCCTGTTTTGTTGATCTTATAGTATAGCTTAAAGTCAAGTAATTTGATGCCTCCAAATTTGTTCTTTTTGCTTAGTCTTACTTTGGTTCTGCAGGTTCTTTTTTGGTTCCATATAAATTTTAGGATTGTTTTTTCTAGTTCTGTGAAGAATGATGGTGATATTTTGATGGGAATGGCATTGAATTTGTAGACAGCTTTTGGCAGTGTGGCCATTTTCACATTATTGATTCTACTCATTCATGAGCATGTACTGTGTTTCCTTTTGTTTGTATTGTCTATGATTTCTCTTTTTTTTTTAAATTTATTTATTTATTTTTGAGATGGAGTCTCACTCTGTCGCCAGGCTGGAGTGCAGTGGCGCAATCTCGGCTCACTGTAACCTCCACCTCCCGGGTTTAAGCGATTCTCCTGCCTCAGCCTCTTGAGTAGCTGGGACTACAAGCGCGTGCCACCATGCCCGGCTAACTTTTTGTATGTTAGTAGAGACAGGGTTTCACCGTGTTGGCCAGGATGGTCTCAATTTCATGACCTCATGATCTACCTGCCTCAGCCTCCCAAAGTGCTGGGATTACAGGCCTGAGCCACCATGCCCACGGAATGTGTTTCCATTTATGTTGTCTGTGATTGCTTTCACCAGTGTTTTGTAGTTTTCTTTGTAAAGATCTTTTACCTCCTTGGTTAGGTATATTCCTAAGCTTTTGTTTTTGCAGCTATTGAAAAAGGGATTGGGTTTTTGGTTTGATTTTTAGCTTGGTTGCTGTTGGTGTATAGCAGAGCTACTGATTTGGGTACGTTAATTTTGTGTCCTGAAACTTTGCTGAACTCATTTACTAGTTCTGGGAGACTTTTGGATGAACCTTTAAGGTTCTCTAGGTATATGATAATATCATCAGCAAACAGTGACAGTTTGACTTCCTCTTTCCTGACTTGGATGCCCTTGATTTCTTTCTCCTGATTGCTCTGGCTAGGATTTCCAGTACTATGTTGAATAGAAGTGGTGAAAGTGGGCGTTCTTTTCTTGTTCCATTTCTCGGGGGGAATGCTTTCAACTTTTTTCCATTCAGTATAATGTTGGCTGTGGGTTTGTCTTAAATGGCTTTTATTCCTTAAGCTTTGTCCCTTGACATTGAATCCTTACTATGAATGGGTCCAACTGTAACTAGACATTTCATTAGACTCAAAATTTAGTGGTCATGAGATGGAAGCAAAAATAATGTCTAAGGGAAACACATACATTCTGAATATAATTACAAGAGAGAAATTTCTGGACAAATCTCCTAAAAGGGACACAATGAAATGGAATAAATGGTATTCCTAGTGATATCATTATAGAAGGTATGTATAACAGTTTCACAGGGCTGTTTCATTAAACATTTTTTGTACTTAGTATTAGAGATACTAAAAGATGTAAGATAGACCTTGCTATCAAGGAATCACTGAGAAAGAGAAATCTACATTAGGAAAATCAGTGCCATTCACTAAGATAAGCTGAAGAAGAGAGAGAGGGTGTGTAGGGTAGGTGGCACAGAGAAGAAAGTGATCAGTTCCACTGAGTCGGCCAAGGAGGCCTTCTTGGAAGAGAGAGCACCACATCTCCTGCATTTCTTCAACAATTTTTATCCATTGTCAACTATGTGGTGGGCAAAATGTTAGGTGCTAAAATTATGATGATAAGGAGAACAATGTCTTTGTATGCATAAGTAGACAAGGCCTTTAAGAGCATTTCAGTGAGAAAGACTCTCCCTTGTTAGTGAGACATTTCCCGCCCCACAACTGTGAACCTTTAATAACAACAGATCCCTTGCTTGCCACTGCCTTCTGAAAAGGAACATGGAACAATATCAGGAACTGCATGAGACACTCTAGCCACAGTGCAAAGCTGCCAGAGGCCTTGGGAAAGGAAGTAGATAAGAAATAGGCTTCTAGGAATGCATGGGGATGCCTCTACTTTGGACAGAGGGAGGAGTGACTGAACCAGGACAAAACAAAGACCTGAATGTTTGGCATCTAGGAAGGCCAGCAAATATTACTGCCCTCCAATTGAAATAACATGCTGGGAAATAGACATGAAAATCATCTTTTTACAGAAAAGAAAAAAGAATATTCCAGTTGTTTCCTTTATTTCTGAATAATTGAGATGAGCCAAGTTACTCCTACTGTCAAGGGTAGATATCTTGATTTTTCCAGTGACCAAGCTTCTGAGACACTTCCCACTGGTAGTGGACTGTTAGGCCAGAAAAAGTCAACATTGGTATAAATAACTCTTTGTTACTGCCTATATAAATAATGTTCTAATGTATTTCATTTAATATTTCCATGTGTGATTTTCTTGCTGTATATAAAAGCAGTACTCCTCAGTTAGTCAGCATGCCTTGGAGGATAACAGCATATGCTATTTGCAAGGAAGTACTTGGCAGTAAGAGGCAGCACAGAAATATTCAGTAGAGACTCCATTAGTCTGTTGCTCAAAAAGTTAGGGAGACAAGATGCACTCCTAAAACAATGGAACAACATAATAAATTACAGGCATATGATAAGTATTGTATGTACAGTATAGACAATAACTTAAAATGAAAGGAAAAAATCACTGGAGCAAGAAGAATCTGGAAAGATTTTATAAAAATTGGGACCTGAAGAGCGGGAAGATTTAGATAGGAAGCACATCAGGCAGAAGCATTTTAGGTCAGAAGAGAAAAGCTTGTAAAGGTGTAGAAAAATAACCTTAAAAAATAGCATATGCAAATCTGGGAAGCAGAAAATTAACTATTAACACAATTGCCAAAAAAGAGATCTCTCTCTCTCGATCTCTGTCTCTGTCTCTCTCTCTCTCTCTCTCACACACACACACACACGAAGTTTGAAACTTTTGAGAAAGTAAATGGATGTGGATTCAGAAGGCAATATCCATCCTTATTAACAACATCTGACAATATACATTCCTTCAAAGGCACAAACATTACCAAATGAAAACTCATACAAACAATCCTCCAGGACAAAAAAAATAGTTTAATGCCAAATACGTCAGTGCTGGTAGGTTAATTCTAGATAGACATGATGTAAAAGAGAAATTAGAGGAAGTTGAACCTGAATAAACCACATTCATTTGTTAAATTCAAATCTGATTAGTAGTACCAAGTATCAGACTAAATCAAAATTTTGGTTAACAATAAAACCTAGCATTTGTTTTCACATGTTTGCTTTAAATACATGCTGTAATATATTCTCTGAAACAAACTGGCATATCATCTATTTTGGTCTCAAATAGAAAATTCTACCACAGTTTAAAAAAAAAGTTAAATGCTTCACACACACACACACACACACACGTACTTATAAATAGTATTTAGAGAAGTTAAATAAGTTGCACAAGGTCATACTTCTAAACAACTCTTTATGGCTCCAGAACCCTGTGCTTTAAGTTATAAGAATGGAAACCTCTTATAAAAGTAAAAATCTAAAGTTGTGTGCCAGAACCCCACGGGAGTCTTTTGCATGCAAATACTGGAACTACTCCCAGATCCACTGAATCAGAATCACCAGAATGGGGGCCCAGATGTGCAGATTATTTTTTAAAAGTACTCTTTTTATATATTGATGCATATCCCTGTTTAAAATGCTGCCTACCAAAACTACAAAGTGAATGAATGAATGAAAGAATGAATAAATAAATGAATGAATACATCAATCAATAAAGGAATGGGTGCCCAAGTTTGTCACTGAAGTTTAGCAAGACAAGATGGAGAAATATTAATCTTTGTACTTTTCTTCCTCTGCCTCACTTCCCAACGGTCCTTTAATTAGTCAGAACTCTACATTGCCTGAAGGAAAACTTTGATTGTAAAAGCAGGGACAAAGACACAATTTATGTTTACTTTTAGTTTTTCAACTAGGCTCTAGAGAATCACAAGGAAAGGCCTGGAGAGCAACAGCATTGACTAGAAGAGAATGGGAAAGTGGAGGAGGGATTGTTACTCTTCCTAGGGTGTTCATGTAGGATGTAGGCAATGGGCAGGGAAGGGAGGAGTAAGACAGATATCTGACTAGCTCCTGCTAATATGACACAGAATGAAATAAAACGTTGAGAGAAATGACAGTAACATGCTGTCAAAATGTAGAGGAAAAGGAGGTTAACTCTGCCTGGTGACATCTTAAGCCCCGAGGAAGTTAGCATTGGAGTTGACTGTCAGTGCATATGATTTCCCATAGTTGGAGAACGTGGGAAAAAACATTTTGGACACACCTTAGTTAGGCAGTATCAGATTAGATGTAGGCAGTTTTTATTAAGCTGAACAAAGCAGGTTCAAGAAGAAAAATTTACTGTATTTCTAGAACTTTTTAGTTCAATGCTCTACCACTTTGAAAGATACAGGAAATATATAATAAAATTACTGTGATGATTATTGATCTCATTCTCAGTATTTCAGCTAATTCATAATTTGTTGATGACTAGCAGATCATTTTTGCTCATCAGGAGGTCCCCTAGCTAAGGTGCTTTTGGTGGCTTCTCATTCTCACTCTCCTCTTCCTTGCCCACCATCCCTGATCTGACACTTGCAAGCTGCTGGATTCTCAAACCTGTTATCTTCTTCCAGTGACTCAAGTCACTAGACTAAAAATGCAATACTCTGTTGAAATGCTCCATGCATCTGAACTGTGGAAGCATAGAGCAAGAGTTCCAATCTTTGTAGTCCACTCCAACAGCAACTCATCAGCATCTAATGGGGAAAATTTCAGGCCACATAGAACAATCAGGAATATAAAAGTGAAAAGGGAGAATCTTAGAGACAATCTACTCCTCTGTTTTATAAACTATTGATTTTGAGGCTCAAAGAGGTTAGATAATTTGTTCAAATCTGGAAGCTTCTAAGGGTCAGAAGTGAAACTTGGGCATAAATCTAGGTGCAGTATTTGTACTCCAAAACCTGTGAAGAAAGGGAGGGGAGTGTTCAGCAGCAACTCAGGACTGACTTTGCAGGATGCTACTTCTCCTACCTACTTTACTTTAGGACCAACTCTCATGTGAACTTGGTGCTTTTTCTGACTTATTTACTATTCCAAATGAAGCAGAGATGAAAATCCTGTATATTAACTGTAAGCAAACTGTAACTGTGGACAGCAATAATTTCTTTTCTTTGAGTTCATAATATACTACACCAGGGAGTGATTTCAGAATTGGGTAGACTCAAATTTAATGAGACTTGATTATGATTACTCAATGTTGTACTGAAAACTGTTGAAGAAGTTGAAGTATCGTTCCTTCCCATTATAATGCACTTAGTAAGGAGCATGAATAAGCCAAACAAAGAATTAATGAAATTTGCAGATCTATTTTTCGAAAGCCTGGCTAGAAAGTCAGGACTCGAAAATAATAAATGACTTGGAAGAACCTATTTAGAATTTTGAACGTGTCTGAAACACAGATGAATTTCTATAGGTGAAAGACCTTAAATAAGATTAATACAAAAAATTATATCAGAGGCCAAGAGAGGTAGCTCAGCATGTAACCTCAGTACTTTGGGAGGCTGAGGTGGGCAGATCACTTGAGGCCAGGAGTTTGAGAGCAGCCTGGCCAATATTGTGAAACCTGTTTCTACTTAAAAAAAAAAAAATAGCCGAGTATGATGGCATGCCTGTAATCTCAGCCTCTTGGGAGCCTGAGGCACAAGAATTGCTTGGACCCCAGAGGCAGAGGTTGAAGTGAGCTAAGATTGTGTCACGGCACTGCAGCCTGAATGACAGAGCAAGACCCTGTCTCAAATAAAACAAAGCACAACAACAACAACAACAACAATTATATCAGGATTAAAAAAAAAAGAAATAAAGTCAAGATAATTGATTGAGTTTTAATGTGATGTTGCAGAAAAGGGTATACTATTCAATTTGGAAATGAGACAAGAAAACTGAGTGCTGGGAACTGAGTCTTGATTTTCAGAAAAAAATGTAGAGAAAGAAGTTACTCAAAACAAGAGCAATAGAGTGATTGTATCATTTGAAGACTAACGTACCTGGAAGACAGCATAAACACTGTGATCAAAGATTTGGTTAGACAATGACTGAAGTAATAAATTATTAACAACCACGATAAACAGAAAGGGGAAGTTACAACGAAATAAAAAGACGAACTGCAAAGAAAGTTAAAGAAATGTCTGCAATGGTTACTATAGAAAAAAAATGGTGGAATGGCTCAGAGTCATAGATATGCTTCCAACTATGAATTAGAATCCTGAAATTTTGAGTTTAAAGAAAACATAAAATAATAATTATGATTATTATATGTATTTATCAGAAAATGAGTTAATGAATCAATCAGTGCCCACATATCTCTCTAAATTCAGGTGTAAGCTTTGGCTCACTTAAATTGAACCTTTTTTATAGTTTTTGTTCTGTCAAAGAATGTAAGCAATAGAAAATGCCTAATATATTCTTTTTTTCTTCTCCTTTTTTTGTGATAGTTGAAGAATACTAATCTAATGAAAATATGATCTAGAGTTTCTGGAAAATATGAGGAACTATATCATATTAGTCTAATTTCAATACAAAGCTTGTCAATACTGCTTGATAATGCTTACAGGGCCCAACATTGCCTTTGCTCAGGCCATGCCCCTCTCCCAAGGCAAGGCATGTGAGAGCCAAGGACTGTTCTCACCTGGAATATGCCACCAAGACCTGCCACTGGGCTTGAGGGAGGCCGAGGAGCAAGAGCTTGCAGTGTGTGTGAAGGAGGGTAGTAAACACAATTGGAAGTACTAGGTAGAGTGTCCACAGGTGCATGAGGCCCCTCGTGTTGCATGATGGAGCCCTAAATGGAATGGGGGTTCAGCTACACTCTTATGCTACCATGTTCCTCTTCAGAACTCTAAATCCTGCAGAATGAATCCAGGACTTAGAAATGTGAACCTGGTCTTCCAGATTATTACATAGTTGTTTTGTTTAAGGCTGGAAGATAGAACATAATTTAAACACTGTTAACTTGGTTTACATATTTGAAATATTTGGACATACAGTATGTGGTCTTACCCTGCGCCTGCAAAGTTTTAGAGGCTGGCCTGTGTCTTTGCCCCTCCCAGGTTAATGTGAGGTTCCAGAAAGCAGGGACTATCTTCTATTTTTCCAGTGTCTTTTACTGTATCTGACAAGATGCTCCATGCATGTATGGGAAATCAAACAGAACTGAAATGGGAAAATGCAGGGATACATGATATGAACATAGGTAGAAGGTGAAGCAAATATTTTCAGCGGTTAGAATTATTATCCAGCTGCCCCATTTCCTTGACTTTGCTACCACAGAGAGAAATATTTGGGAGTGCTATTACAGGCTCGGAACTAAGCCCCAGATGAGCAGGTCACCATGGCTGTACCTGGTATTTTATAACCTGCAGCCTATTTCCCACACTGCCCAGGTCCCTGGGAAACTTCACTTAGTACGTGGTTAGAATCTCAAGGACAAGGCAGTTTGAGGTCCCCTTAGCTTTCCCTCCCCCACCCCGACAAGGAAATCAACAGAGCTGCCAGAACTTTTAACTTCATATTTTTTAACATTGCATATTTCAGGAAAAATTTATGGCTCCTTTTATTATGTTTTACAGGACCATTGATAATACCCTCTCAATGCCCGGTTTTTACACCTTACTAAGGAAAATGGACTTTTGTCCATGGCTTCTGTATGAGCCATTGAGTCATTTCTTTCTTTTTTTCTTTCTTTGCAGAAATTTCAATCATTTAAATTCAGTTGTCATTCTTTTTAATTGAGCCACACTTAGTTCTCATTACTCTGAAAGGCACTCACAATATGCACAACAGATTAATGTGAATGCATTACACAATTCCAAAAAAAAATTGTGCTTCTACATCTTGAATTTACCCTAGGAAACAATGATATATTTTTCTCTCTGTCTTACTATTTGTGTATTTTTCCGTATTTCAGCAAAGGGTGAACTTGGGTTAGGCTCATTAATGTAGTAATAATAATTAATAATAATTATTAACTTTCTTTGCAGTTTGTCTTTCCATATTTTAAATGAAGTTGTCATAACATATAGGGTTACTGTGGGCATTAGAGATGTTATTTCCTGCACTGGCGTGCAGTGGGTAAACAGTGTGGTCTGCTTCACCAACTACCTTCACTCCTCCCTAGCAATATGCTCTGCCCCACAATAGACGTTACTCTGAGTTGAATTGGGCACTAAAGTTGAAGAAGCAAGCTTAAACTTTATTTGAATTTTATTTCTGAATTGACTCCCTTGCAGCTGGTTGGACTATTCAGTTATTAGATCTGATAGATAAGTGGTTTTTCCTTTGGTATATTATTTATCATTTTTTTTTCCTGCCTTTGTCAAAAAGAAGAAAGACATTTCTTTCTTCTCTACAGCAGATGGTAATAGCAATTAGATGCAGTTATAATCCCGACCCTCAGTAGCCGTCAAGTCCCACTGTGTAGCAGAACTGGATGGAAAATGATCTGGATGTTGCAGTCGGCGTGTACTTGCCTAAAGCAATCCCAC
Organism: Cacajao melanocephalus; assembly: GCA_963573385.1. Taxonomy (NCBI): domain Eukaryota; kingdom Metazoa; phylum Chordata; class Mammalia; order Primates; family Pitheciidae; genus Cacajao; species Cacajao melanocephalus. The sequence continues at coordinate 9,236 of CAUYLG010017386.1, forward strand.
CTATCAAACGCAAATTCACCAGGTGTCTGCCCACAGAGTTAACCTGGCAGAACACAGAGAAAGAGATATTGTAACATGATGTCTTCTCTTTGTTCTATTCATTTCAATAAATTACACATGTAGATACTACCCATCCCCCTTATTACTATTTAAAATTTTCCTGATATCTGACTTTACCAATAATACCAAAAGTTTCTGCCAAAAGACTTTCTGATGATAAGTCATCTAGAAATAACATCTCTGAATGTATCCTCTTTTGTTTGTGAAAATTCCTCACTATAGTAAAATGACGTTATAGGCATTATCTAGGTCTGGTTTGAGTGTCTGCTAATGTTCATTCCAAATTATTTTATTTTGTATTGATTACAAACCAAAAATAAGAGTGTAATATTGTCTCTGTTTTATGCATAATCTATTTAACCATATACTTAATATTGATGGAATAGAAGAATAAGACAGGTCTCTTCTATTTCTCCACTTCTATATATGCCATCAGTAGACAGGGAGGAAGCTTCCATTCTATGCATGATTGTACAGTTACCACTTTTAGAAAATGGGGCCCCATTTTTTTCTCCTATATAATCGTCATCTTCATATATCTTACTAATTAAATGGCTAATTTGTCTCAATTGATTTCTCAAATCTTCTAGGTCTTTTTGCCACAGCAATGGAGAACATTTACGTTGATCCATCTTTTTTTTCCCCACAGCTTTTTTAAGGTATAATTGAAAAAAAAATTGTATATAGTTAAGGTGTACAATGATGTTTGAATATATGTGTATATATTTGCCATTATCTTTCCCTTTTTGTGTGGTGAGAACAGTTAAGATATACCCTATTAAAACATTTGCAATATACTCTATGGTTTTGTTAACTATAGTCACTATACTATGCATTAGATCACCAGAAAGTACTCATCTTGCATAACTGAAACTTTTCACCCTTTGATTAATCTCTCCTGATTCCCCTGACAACCACTATTCTGCTCTCTGCTTCTATGAGTTGGACTATTTTAGATTCCACATATAAATGAAATAAGGCAGTATTTGTCCTTCTATGACTGGCTTATTTCACTTAGCATAGTTCTCTAGTTTCATGCATGTTGTCACAAATGGCAAGATTTTCTTCTTTTTTTAGGCCTAGTGGTATTGCATTGTATGTCTAGATATATATCACATTTTCTTTATCCAGTCATCTGTGGCTGGACATGTAGATTGTTTCCATATCCTGGCTCTTGTGAATAATGCTGCAATGAACATGGGAGTGCAGATATCTATTTGATAAACTTATTTCATCTCCTTTGGATATATACCCACTAGAGGGATTGCTGGATGTTATGGTAGTCTTATTTTAAATTTTTTGAGAAACCTCCATACTGTTTTCCATAATGGCTGCACTAATCTACATTCCCAGCAGTAGTATACAAGGGTTCTGTCATCTATCTTCTGTCTTATTGATGATAGCCATTCTAACAGGTGTGAGTTATAAGTTGGTTTATCTTAATGAAGGACTGTAATAATAATATAACTTTACGTCCCTGGTTTTTCCAATTTGGGAAGAATCACAGAACCTGAATCCACACCAACTTGACCAAAATAAGCCTAGGTTTTCCTCATGTTTCTTACCCCAGATATTTCTAAGATTCTCTCCAAGAAATTCATGTCCATTGTTCCAATCCATTTTTATTGCTCCTTGTCTCCTAGTCTTGTGTGAATGTGTTGGAGCATGACTACTCTATTTTGGATTCAGTCTTTCTAATCCTCATTTATTACTCAATACTAGTCAATGGAAGTGTCTATTTCTTTCATGGCCATGTCCACCTCTTACCGTCTTATCCACAAGGATAATCTTCCTCAGGATTTCTACCAGGGAAAATTTTCAGAACTCCACAATTAGATATCAGTGTAATTCCCAAAGAATGGGCTCTTCAGTCTTCAATGAACCCACATATATCACTTCAACATTGTAATCTACCTTGGAATTCACAGACTAAAATGAGGTCAACATATTTCCCACATCCTATGCTGTGTCATGTACAATGCTATAGCAAGGATAACATAATTCCTAATAATAAAGAATAAATTTCAGAAACAGTAATGATCTCTAAAACCACATTTAGGAAAGAAACCATTTTCAGAATGAAACTTAGACTTCTACCATCTACCCCTTACCTGCTGACTTCAGTATAAGTCACACTGCAAGACACTTGACCCTTTGGAGACCCATCCACCCTCAAAAAAGATCTGGCCAAGAGTTCTGGCTGTCACTTCTGCATATGGTGCCCAGTTGAGAAAACATGTTTAAATGCACTGCTTGCCTCCATGTGATAAAAGGCATTGTGGCACAAGACTTTATAGAAAATTGGGCACCAATTAGGCCTTGGAAATCCATGACCATCACAAAGGGCAAATTCTGTTCTTTGAAAACATAAGCTCCTCACTATTTATTTGCCAATGGATCAGACATTAGAAGACTAGACAAACATACACTGCAAAAACTCAAATGTGTTTTGTCTTTTTGTATTCACTGTTCTTATTTGATTTTAAAAAAAAAACAATTAAGACATGAGTAGGTTGGATACTTTCTGCAGTTGAAGCAGTTTGTTGCTTATTTGTGTTTAGTAAGGCTAGAAATGAAAAAGAGTAGCATTGGAGTTGTGAAAATTTCTGGGAGAGTTATAAAGGGCCCTAACCTATTCAGTATGTTATCGCTACAGGAAGATAGATCTAATGTAAGGGTTGGCAAACTCATGGCCCACAGATCAAATGGACCTTCCTGTTTCTGTAAGTGAAGTTTAATTGGAACATGCCCATGCCCGTTCATTCTCATGCTGTCTATGGCTGCTTCCATGCTACGATAGCAGAGGTGAGTTGTTGCTACAGTGACCGTATGTGCCACAAAGCTTAAAATATTCAGCCCTTTACAGAGAAAGTTTGCTGACCACTGATCTGGTGTAATGCTATCTTTCTTGTGAAAATATTTTATATACTCTAATATTTTATAAAGGTGGAGATAAATATATACTTCTATGAAAAGAAGTTAACACTTGAAGATTAGAGCATCTTACTAAATTCATTCTACTAAAATCAAAATGAGGATCTGTAAAGACTTCAAGTGTTGCCTGTGTATGTGCTGATGGGACAGTTGATTTTCTCATCTCAGTCTGGTGGGACACAGTTGCCCCAAGGAAATGCTGTTAGTTTCAGTCACACTAAAAGTGAAAATCACAAGGCCCACTGCCTGCTAATCACATTGCCTAAAGAGAGAGAGAGAAACTTTTAAAACGAGACACTTCTTTCCTCTAATCATCTTTCTCTTTAAGTGGATTGTTTGAGAGATATTAAAATAACTGAAGCAGCCTGGAGAATCTAACTCAAAAAACGCATAAACCCAGCATGCTCAAAGTTCAAAAGGCCTGTTGCATAGTCACTATTAATCTCTCTATACATATTTTATTTAACCTTCTGTAAATATTGTCATTGTAAAGTGCTTTGGACAGGCTAATGCACTGGGATGTTTTGCTAATGGAAACAGAGACAGTAATGCAGAAAGCAGTCACAAGACGGGAAGAGGAGGAGGCAGGTGACGGAAAGAGCAGACCTAAGGCAGAGCCTGGGTTGTCTGGGAGAGGTGAGGCCGGGACACTGCGTGGAGCTGACTTCTTCATTAGCAGAGGCTGGAGCCATGCCAGAGCATTCCAAAGAACTACACTCGACTTTGGAGCTCATCGGTCCCCCCTTCCCCATTCTCCTTCTCTTTCTTTCGGTGAGCTTTAAAAGAAAGAGCATAATGTTATTTCCAACCCCCCCACCCCCATTATAATGTACTCCTTTCCTTTGGAAAATCAGTGTGTAAAACTGGCAAATCTCTTTTAGTTCTTGATACTCAGAAAGTAACTCTCCATTTCGTCATCTACAGTGTTTGTTAATGAGAGTTGTAGCTTTGAAGCTCTTCCTGTTTTTATGATTTTGTTCCTCCATGGTGTGTGCAGTTCGTTGGTCTAAAGGATGTGGCACCCATCTTCCTACCTCCTGTCATTCCTAAACAGCCTCACGAGGCTACTTCCTCAAGGGTTCTGGGGATGCCATTTTCCTGGTTCAAGAGCAACGCCACCGTTGCTTGAACTGGTCGTGCCTTTGCTTCCTTTTCTCTCTCCTTTTTTTCTCCCGCTCCTCCATCTTCCTCTTTTTCTCTCCCCTTCTCTTTTGTTGTTGTTGTTGTGTTTCCCACAGCAAAAAACTGCCTCCAGGACTGCCTAAGTCCATGTTGGCGGGCTCCCGTTTGTGGTGCAGGTGTGCAGAGCCCTCCTCCGTGTCGTCGCCACAGCAACCCGGGGCTCTAATCTGCTGAATATGAAAAGAAGCAGCAGAAAGAGAAAAGCCGTCCACCCCCTTCTGCTCCATCCATGAGTCCAAAAGAGGGATACCGTCTCCAAGCATTCCTGATAATCCCCCAGCCATCGCCCAGGCAACAGTCACAGGGAACTGGCGCGGCCTGGGGCGAGAAAGCAGTCCCTGTCTCAGGCTCAAACCTCTTCCTCCTCCTTCTCCTCCTCCTCCTCCTCCTCCACCGCTCCCACCCTGGGTCCCCTGTAGGCCCCTACAAACCTCCATCGCACCTCTGGTCTCCCTGCCCCCTGCCCTTACGTGTGTGCACATATATTCATATACGTCTGCATGCATGTGTATGTGTCTGTATTTCAGGAGATTTCATCCTAGTTACCTTTCAGATGAGCTGTGTTTATGAGCTGGAAAGGGTGAGTTGGACAGAGAATTTTTCTTATTGAAGCTAGCAGTTTGAAAAAAATAGTCCTTTGCAGGTTCCACGACTTCAACTGTTTCTGGGTTGGAGGAGGTTTTTCAGAGCCCTTTGCTCTCTAGTGCCCATATCCAGCAGTGAAAGCTCTCATTTGTCTCCCTACCATCATGTTGATGCAGCTGGGTTTGACACTGCTTACCTCAGCATTTTTTTTTTTTTTTTAGTTGAAAGACAGAAGGCTTCCTTGTGATCCCAGCCTTTTCCTATCAAATGACACTCAGCCATGGTTTGGGTGACTTATTTACTGGCAGCGGACCAGTAAAAACAAAAATGAACGTTCACAACTAATAAATCCTGGAGCTTAGATAGCTACAGCAACAGTGGTTGGATTACATCAAAATGTTCAGCTTGATATCACGGGGCTCGCAGGCAGTGTGGAACCTAATAAGTCAGGGGTAGGAAAAGGGGATAAAACAAGACAAGGAACAGAGAAATTTTTTATACTCTGGGTCTAAGGCACACTCAAACTTTTAGCTGGAATGATATCATGTGCTTTCTCGGTTGGGAACTTTAAAAAGGGAGAGCAGGGTACACTGCATTTGACTCATTGGAATGGGAGGCAGCTAGGCTTGCCACCTTTTTCTTTTATTCTTGGAAATTAAACCACACACATCTTCCGCATGATGAAGGAGGCCAGTCTAGATGGACTGGACAGCAAAATCACAGCTTTCTCAGCTGCACTGAAAGAAACTATTTTTATAGAGGACATGAGGTCAAGAATGTTTAGCAAACAAAATTGAATGTCATCTACTCCTAGATAATTCTCCAAGGACCTTCCTCCTCCCAGGCCCTTACTGAAAGTGAGGGCATCTCTTTCAGGCTAGTATGATAATATTTTTATTTGTGTTGGAATTGATCTTTTGGACAGAAGCACATTTTTTTTTCATTAGTATAAATTCAGAAAAATCCAACCACAAAGCAATTGACTCTAGCTAATGTTTTCTCACTCCCTCTATGACTTCCTCTAATTCAATAAGTAACTATACTTTCTGTTGATGACTAACTGTTGATTCAGCTTTTGTAATAGTTGAGCTTTTCCATACAGAGTTCAATCTCTGGGTAGAAATGTGGATTAAAAATGAGGACAATTTTAACCATAACTCAGGTGTTTAGTTTATGTGTTGCCAAATAGTAGAGAATTTGGAAATATGATGGATTGATTTTACTCTTCTTTTTAAATTTTGGTTTTGATTTCATGACTCTCAGACAGTGATGGAGGACACTTACCTGATGACAAGTGAAATCACACCCACCCAGTAGTTCTATTTGTTATAATGTGGAAAGAAACACTACTTTTTGTTTTGTTTTGGTTTGGTTTTGCCGTTGTCATACAACTAGGCTCTGATGGCATCTGAGTACATGGAAAATGGCTATGAAAAGTAGGTCATGTGATCAACTTGCTTTCCAAAGCACCTGATTAAAAGGCCTCTTATAAAATTCTGCAGAGTTCTGTGTAATCGTCTTTGAAGATTCTTCCATTGCCACTTAAAGAAATGGCTGGGATAAAACCAGAAAAATGAGATATATAAAGAGTAATTCTGCCAAATTAAGGTGTTGAGAGTTCTCACTGTCTACCAAAGACATAGGTGCTTCAAATTCTTTCATTAGTTTCCAGGAAGGTAACATAATCTCTCTGTGGTTGAATCTAGCTATATTATATCCCTACCATAGAGATATTATCTATAGTCATTGTCTCCAAGGAAAATCAAGTATTGTTTGAATGCTATTTTGAAATCTTTAGGAAGAAAAGCATTTTGTATTCGAATCATCTTCAATTCTGTTTAATTCCTAGAATCCAGTCCTTATTTTGATTCCTCTTTATCTCTTATTGTACTAATATGTTGGGGACACCTAGTATGTACCAGACGCTATCCTGTGCTCTCAGAATTCAAAGAACTTGTGGTCTAGATGGGGATGCAGGAAGGTAGTAAATAATAGCTAACTTTTATTGAATGCTTACTATGTGGCAGGTACTGTTTTAGCATTGTATATGTATTCATTCAAGCCTCAAAACAACTCCATGAAATAGGTAACAATTATTTATCCTGTATTCCAAAAGCAAAACCAAGGTACAGAGAGATTAAATTACTCTCCCCAAATCACATGCTGTATTATTTTTAAAGTAGTGTTTGGAAAATATATGACTGCATCATGTTTTTAAGTCACTGATTCCAGTATCCTCAATACATAGTTAAAAATCAGAAGTCTTCCAGATAAGGGAAGAAAGAGGGAATTTAGAGCCCCAAGATTAAGCCCTGACATCCTTTCAACCTCTCAGGGTTGCAAAGATCTCTTACAGAGGTGATGGATAATATCTTGCAGTAAAAATGTTTTTGTTTTTGAAGGTGTCTCTGTGTAGTGCTGCTCATGTATCATTCAACTTAGTTGCTGAAAAATTGGTTTAGGTTATTTTAAATGTAAATGAATTAATATTTCTAATGTGCTTGGAGAAGTGCTCTTGGAAGAGGATAGTAGTATATGGTACAGGTTTTAAAATAAAACTGATGAACTTAGTTGGGGGTTATATGATCAGTGGAAAAAAAAATAAAGGCAGAGATAAAACTCTAGCTGCACTGTAAAAAACTGAGAGAGAAAAACCAGCCTTGTGAGAGTCAAGAAATGGAAGATGTAATATTGGTGACAAGAGAGTTCTCCTTCAAGTCAGTAAGAGCTGTGTCAACCATATGTGAGTGACAAAGGCTAGATTGGTGGTCAAAACAAACGTTAAATATTAAAGCAGGGCAGTGACACAATCCTATCTGTGTTTCATTGAGTAAGGTAATTTCTCTAGCAATGCAAAAAATGAAAAGGAGATTAGACAGCTGTAGCAGAACCTCTAATTTAAATGCCATTGCAAAATCCAGATGAGAGAAGCTGCTGCTACTGCTGCTGAAGTGGCAATGAGATTGGAAGTGGGAAAACCTGGAAAGACATTTAGGAAAGAGAATCCAGAGAACACTGTCCTTGATTGGATGATGAATCAGGGCCCTTCATAGTGCGATGACAAGAAGATGAGACCTTGCTTTGGGGCATAGATGACTAGTATATGATGACATTCACTAAGAGGAAGGTATTTGGGAGGCAGGGTATTGAGCTAGTTTTAGACAAGTTGAGTTTATAGTACCAAACATCTGAGAGAGAATGAGATAGGCAGTTAAAGACACAGTCTGTATCCCAGGAAGAGATAGATTTTGGAGTCATGCATATAAGGGGGAGGTGGTATTTTAAGAGATCGGAGTATACGGAGATACCAAGAGAAAATAGAGATGGAGAGAAGAGACATGAGAGCCAAGGACAGAATTTGGGAATTCTGGGAAAATCCCCTGGGGCCACTTTAAAGAAAATTGCAGACAATAAAAGAAGCCTGATCAATTTGTAAAAAACAGAACTGAAAGCTTCTTCTTAAGTCAAAAGTACTGTTGCTCTGTAATTCCTTCCTGCAGCTTCCAATCCATCATCAGAGCTAATCTACATTTTGAAACCATCCACCAATTCGCTGATAATGTTGGTCCGGAGACTTCTCGAGCTTAAAGGTATCTTGGCACTGTCAGGCTTTTGAAACATAACTCAGTACCTCAACTTCGTAGAGGTCACTGAGAACATTTTCCTGCCTGAAAGCTTAGGTGCTATCAATCACTGATTAAAAAATGCCATCTTTTGCAAAGGCTGGCTCAGCAGAGGGGCTGAGCACAGTCTTGATGAGGAGAGAAAATGAATCCTAATTACTACCTTTGTTATACTAGAGTTGGTTTTAAGAAATACAGAAAGGCCATCTTCTGTTTACTTACCTCTCCTTATTCAATTGTTGTAGGAGAGTATTTAGGCAAGTTATTGGTAGAATCACTGCAGAGTGCAGTAAACTTACCTTACCAGTGTGTATCTTAAAAAGCATATTCAACCTCCCAAGATACAATATTAAAACAACAACAACAAGAATAAAAATGCATCTCTATGTGATTCATTTATAATGGGTCAAGTTGAAAAAAAAATGCTAACTGGAATGTAATACTCCCAAAATTATGAAATGAGATGCTCTACCAGAGTTGTAGTTTTCCTTTTATCCTTAGTAGAAGCAACCATTCTTTCTGCGTTAAAGACATGACTTTGGAGCAGATATTGAGTAACCCTTCTTAATTCTGTAGATGTAAGGAAAGCAGGCTGTTGTCCTCAGGGAAAAAGATGTATGTGACTTTTTTGTCTGACTTAGTAAATAAGCAGTTTTTTTTCCTGGTGTACAGACTACTGGGAAGGAAACAGGCAAATTCAAGTAAGGAGGAAGGCCCAGTCAACACCCAATCCTGTCTTCTTGAATTTGAAATGGTAAAGATATATGAAACAAACTGGAATTGCCTTTACTCAGGATCCTAAAATAAAGTTGCCTTAAGGTAGAGGTTTTCAAGTAAGCTGATTTTGTCCCCTAGGAAACATTTGGCAGTGTCTGGAGACATTTTTGGTTGTCATAAGTAGGGAGGTGGTGCTACTAGGATCTAGCGGGTAGAGACCATGGATGCTGCTAAATGTTCTATAATGCACAGGGCAGTCCCCCAAACAAATAATGAAACTGCCTACATTGTCGATAGTGTTGATATTAGAAACTCTGCCTTAAAGGTAGAAAGACACAGAACCCATGGACTGATCCTGAAACTGTCAAGAGAAAGAAAGGAGAATAATGGCTTTGGTACATGAGTGGCATTCTGTAAAGCCAGTTTTGTTCCATTTCTTTGTGGCTGACCAGTGTCCCAAGCGGCAGCACTCTTGGAAATAAAAACAAATGGTAATTAAGGCTGTCACTGTTGTATGTATGTGTGTAGCTAACTTAATTACAACCCAGAAGGATCATACTTCCTTTGTGCTCTGCACACAAACTTTGAAGTTAACTTTGAATCTTTACCAGGAGACTCAAACCTTTTACTGTGCAATTACCTCATGCCCTGTGAAAGTTGCTGGGTTACAGAAGTAACAATTTTGGATTTGGCCCAGTTGCTGGAGACTCTATATCACTGAAAGTAATGCTAGAAAGTAGGGTCCACTGACATGGTTTGGCTATGTCCCCACCCAAATCTCATCTGGACTTGTAATCAAATTGTAATCCCCACGTGTCGGGGGAGGGACCTAGTGGGAGGTGATTGAATCATGGAGATGGCTTTCCCCATGCTGGCCTCATGATAATGAATGAGTTCTCACAAGATCTGATGGTTTTATAAGTGGCAGTTTCCCCTGCTCTTCTCTCTCATGCTGCCTTGTGCTGAAGGCACCTGCTTCCCTTTCCGCCACAATTGTAAGTTTCCTAAGGCCTCCTTAGCCAGACAGAACTGTGAGTCAACTAAACCTCTTTCTTTTTTAAATTACCCTGTCTCAAGTGGTATTGGTTTTTTTTTTCATTTACAATTATTTCATTTTATTAATTTTTTATTTCCATAGGTTTTTGGGAAACAGGTGGTATTTGGTTTCATGAGTAAGTTCTTTAGTGGTGATTTGTGAGATTTTGGTGCACCCATCACCCGAGCAGTATACACTAAATCCAATTTTCAGGTGGTATTCTTTATAGTCATGTGAAAACAGACCAATACACCCACCCAACAACAAACAATGGGTGTGAACACCCTGCCCAAGAACTTAAAAGGAACCACCTTGCTTCATGTACTGCTCACCAGGCTACTCCTGTTTAGCAACCCGTTCTTCTCTATTGCATTTTGCTCACCAAGAGAGAACTAAACCAGCCTGGAATCTCTTACTGCCTCTCACCCTGCTGTCCATACCCACACACCCACCACCAACCCCCATGAACGTATACCAGGAAAAAGATGAGGACTACCATTCACGTGCCTATGAGGACCTAAATGTATCTTAGAATCTGACAGGGACATGATAGTTTTTTTCTCAGCAGTATAAAAAAGACCAGGACAATTGCTGTGGGCCACCCTCTGCCTTTGCATGAACTAAAACACCGGAACATTATTTTAAGATATTGGAGCCATAAGGAGCCCAAAAGAGCATTTGGTTTGGCTGGGCACAGTGGCTCATGTCTGTAATCCCAGCACTTTGGGAGAATGAGGCAGGCAGATTGCTTGAGTTCAAGAGTTGCAGACCAGCCTGGGCAACATAGTGAAACCCTATCTCTACAAAAAATATAAAAAATAGCCAGGCATAGTGGCTCACAACTTTAGTCCTAGTTACTTGGGAGGCTGAGGCAGGAGAATTGCTTGAGTCTGGGAGGTGGAGGTTGCAGTGAGCCAAGATCATGCCACTGCACTCCAGCCTGGGCAACAGAGCCAGACCCTGTATCAAAACAAAACAAAACAAAACAAAAATTATTTGACTCAGTTGTCCCAAGGTGGTACATGTTAAAAGGATTTTAGTAGCTACATGAATAGGGCTTTAAATAACATTGAATCCTATGATTTGATGAATATGTTAATTAGCTCAATTGTAATCATTTCACTACGTATATGTATATCAAAACACCACAATTATACACCTTAAATATATGCAATTTTTTGTCACCTATTCCTCAGTAAAGCTGTAAAAAATAACATTAAATCCATAGTAAGAGAGTTAGTAGATTTCAATTCTGTTTTAGTCTTTCTAATTGAATCTCATAATACTCAGTGGCAATAGAGAGGGAATGGGATTTGAATTCTGACTGTGCTGCTTGTGAATTAACTCTGTGACCCAATCCTGACCAAAGAGAAGTTGAAGACTTTTGAGGAATTCTTAGAGAGAATTTTAAACCCTAAAGCTTGTACCTTAAGCTTCTCTATTATATGCTAACCTGACTAAATAAATTCTATAAAGGTTAGGGGACCCTATCTTGTTCTCCACTGTATGTCTAGGTCTAGGCATACCTGGCACTGTTGCAATCTATAGGCACTTAATACATACGTGTTGAATGAATGTGTTTAAAAAAATCATATCATTTATTGACCAAATATCCATTTTCATTTTAATGATGTCTTTGCAGTATACAAATTTCTTCCCAGGCTAAATGTGAAATCATAAAGTAAACTCGGTCATCTTCTCACTTCATTTTTGTTTTTTTATAGATTTATTGAAGTGTAGATGACAGCAAATAAACTACACATGTTTAAACAGTACAGTTTGATATGCTTTAACGGATGTATACACTTGTGAAACTTGTACCACAATCAACATAATGCACATATGCATCATTCCTCAAATTTACTGGTTCTCCTTTGTAATCGTCTCTTCTCTGGTGAAGTGTCTGTTCAAATCTTTGCCCATTTCTGTTGTTCTTGGAGAATAGATACTTACTCCATGAGCATGAATAGATTCTATGCTATTTTGATATTTTGGGTGCTTTTTTTTTTTTTTTTTTTTTTTTTTTTTTTTAAAAAAT
>CAUYLG010017387.1:52-43783 GCA_963573385.1 Cacajao melanocephalus
GATAAACTTGAAAGTCTTGTTTTTTTTTTTTTTTTTTTTTTTTGCAAATGTATTGAAATGACAAGCATTATAAAGATAGAGGAAACACATCATGTTTAGTGGTCTCGAAAATAATAAACCTTTACAGAAAAGAAAATAACTATGACAAATTGGGCCCTTCCTGGAAATTTCCAGATAGTTCCCCATACTCAGAAGAATGATTAAGAGAGAGAATCTGTGACTGGTTATGAGGAAGGATGGAAAATTTTGAAGGACGGGTTGATTATGTAATTTTTAGACTGTGTTGTTTAAAACTGTTGCTGTGATATTTTAGTTATTAATAACAATTTGGGGAAATCTAGTCACTTCTGGGGAAACATTTGGCTCTAATGAGAAAGAAATGCCACTGTTTGTGAATTCCCAAGTGGATGTAAAGAACCATTCACTTGCTAAGCCTCTTAGGAAAGCCGGAGCTGGTTTTACCCTTAACAAGCTGTTGACAGGGGCTGATCAAGGTACCACCTGGAACATGTTAAGAACAATACAAAAAAGTGGACTGTGGAGTCAGACCTGTTTCAATCCCTTTATGTCACTCACCATGTGACTCTGGCAGATTACCCATGGAAAATTTCTAGGCTGTAAAAGTTGTTTTACGCACAGTAACTATGATTCTTACTGCTTGGATGGTAGACACGTAGAACTCTGAATACTTTACTTCCAGTACTGACAACAGCCACAACAGCACACAACAGCCTACAATCCTAGTGCAGTTAACGTAATACCAGGTACTGTTGCAAATGCGTCACATGTATTATCTCATGTTATTCTTAAAAAGCCCTTCAAGGTAGGCACTAATATTAAGATTGGTCCCATTTTATAGATGAAGAAGCCAAGGGAGTTTAGCTAACTTGCCTAAAGTAGCCTTGTAACCACCAAAGCTGGGCTTTAAACCTAGGCAGGCTGCATCCAAAGGCAGAATTGCTTTGCCCTACCACTTCCCACCTTCCAGTTGCAGTGAAACACAGGGAGCAATACTGGATACTAGCACTTCCCAACCCTGGTTCCTAATCCATGTGCCTCAGTTTTCTTAGAGGTCTTTCAGTAATTTTCAGAGTTTCCAAAAGCCTCAGTGGAAACATACAAACATGCCATTATTAATAGACCACAGGTTATTTAGGTTGGAATCCACTATTAACAACAGGTTAGCTCAGGTTTTGAGGAAGCTCTGATTGGCAATTGCATATGCAAAAACATTGCAGGTTTTTGTTTTTTTAAGTGGGAAGATGAATCATTACTTAATAAATGCAATTTAGTGGAGTAGATCTTTCTGAACATGTGGCGTATGAAGGAATAATAAAGCGTGCTTGGCTTTGAGGAGGTTGGAAAATGCTAATGTACATGTGTATGCATGCTGCCCAAACTGTAGCCCTTCAAAGCTCTTCCTTTTATTTTTAAATAACGTGATTCTTTAATTTGACTTGGAGTCAATGTATCTTTCCCTCATTATTTAAAATGTTTTGTTGGTTTTATATTTAATATTGGAGTCTATCAGGTGATCACATTCTTAAAACATGGTCAGGAACTAGGACACAGAATTGCAAGTACTGTAGATTCTGGGCTAAAAACAAGACGTAAATTATGCAAAGAATTGACTTTTTAAGCTGTGGCCTTGGTTTTTTGTTTTGTTTTTTTTTTTTAAAGAATTTTTAAGAGTAAGACTCTACTATCAAAACACAGAGAACATGGCTGATTTTTAAAAAACAAACACCTGTCCATTATTCCCGCATTGGGCTATTAGCTCCACGTGGCCAGCTTGTGGCAGGCCCTCTGTGAATACTTTTTCAATGAGCAGCCCCTGGTTCTTGGACGGAAGATACCAGCGGTCAGGGCCCTTCACTGAAAGAAGACGACTGGGTCTTTTGCGTGAAATAGTTTCTATACCACGTTGGGAAAAATCAACCTAGGCCTCTCTTGACGGCCATGGAAAAACACAGGTGACTCCTTATTCCTGAGAATTTGATGCAATTGAAACAGCACCGGACTTTCTGCGAATCCTGTATGCAGAGTCTAGAACAGGAGCCCACAGACCCTTCTGGGGCCCGGGGCCTTGTTCTGACAGTCACCAGGCTCTGTGGCCCAGAGTCCTCGCTGCGTTGTCCTTCCGCAGGTTCAGTCTGCGTCCTCCCCGAGGAGGCTGAGGCCGCTGCCTCCTTGGTGGGGGGCCCCGGCTGGCCCCTGGGTCGGGCATGGGGCCTTGCGGGGACGTCGCGGGTGCCCACGCCGCCCTCCTGAGGCCTGGTCCTCGGTGCCGCGGTTCCCCCAGCCCCGGGCCCGCAGGTCGGGCCGACCTCCTCCCGGACGGGCTGCGTCCTCTGCCCCGCGTCGGGGGCGGGCCGGGCCGCCAGAGCCGAGCCGCCGGCGTCCATTTTCTGGGCGGTGCTGTGCAGCGCCGCGGCCGGACTCGCGGGTCCGGAAGCACCATGGACCCCCGGGGAAACGCGCCGGCGGCCGAGGAGCCGAGCCCCGTAAGTGCCCCTTGCAGGGTCTTCGCGGGGCCGGGCTGGGTGAGGCGCGGCCTGCAGGCGCGGGGCCCGGGACGCCGCCAGCCCGACCGCTCCTCACTTCTGGAGGGAGCCGGGAAGCCTGGCTGGGGAAACCCTCGCAAGGGGTGAGCTCCGCAAACGCAGCAGAGCCGAGCTGCCCGCGGGGAGGAAGCACCCGCAGGTGCCCGGACTCTGGGGCCCGCGCCCGGAGCGGGGCGGGGAGGGGCGGGGTGGGTTCAGCTGGGGAGTGCGGGCAGGTTGCGCCGCATCTCGTGGCCCAACTGCGCGGCTGTGCTAGAGGGCGGGGGCCGGGGAGGAATGCGCTCCCGGGGCTGGGGACGTGGTGGGCTCGGGTCCAGGCGGGCTCGGGCACTGCTTTGACAGTCACACCTCCCGTCTGCTGGACTGGGAATCGAACCCTAGTCCTGACCTTACGGGAACTTGATAATTTCCTTGATGCAACACCAAGCCCCTGGAATTGAACGGGACGTACAGAGGCAGGGCCCTGCCCCCAGGGGTTTGCAGTCTCAGCTGCCTACTTCTGCCGTAGTCAGGTCTGCTGTGTTGCTACAACATACAACACAACCGCCCTCCGCTAGTCACTTCTTTGTAGGGTACATCATAAATCACCTGAGATTTTAGTGTGTCCGCGGTTCCACTTTAAACTCCTGCTCTGCGGTAGGTAAGTGACTAATTCCATTCTGGACGTTGGCCCTAATTGAATATCACTTCTAAGGATCCATTATAGGTGATATGTGTTACGGTGGCTTATACATATTTTAAAGGCTAAAGGCTTTTCTTCTGTGAAGCTCAACCACTTGGTCAGATTCTCATGGTTAAAAAATGTGCAAGAGTTTTGTCTTGGTTTCAGAGAAGCAGCTAGTGAGGTACTGTATCTAAGTGTAGCGTTTTTCAAGAGTCGGGGACCCATTAGAAGATTGTGGGATCAGTTCAGTGGGTTGCTACTGGAAATCTTCTTAAAGATATAGAATACATAGTACAATATAGAGAATAGAATAGAAAATAACGTGCATTGCACATAGTAACGGTAAGCATCGTTTTATGAGACTTTTGGTTTTCAGTTTATATCATGTACATTTTTAAAACAGTGGGTCACTGAAAAGTTTTTAAAACCCTGACTTACTGGTTGATAGCCCAGGCTTTGGAATCAATTGAATCTGGATTTGAATCCCAGTTGTCACATAAACCAGCTATATGACCTTGAACAGGTTCCGTGGCCCATGAGAGTATCCGTTTCCATAGCTGTAAAATGGGGGAATGTTCCCTACATCTGAAGGTTGTTATGAAGACAACATGAAACCACATTTGTCAACCACTTTGTGGGTGCTTGATTTACGTGTTCAATATGTGCTAATTGCAATTACTGTTGTTGCTGAAACGTCACATCCTAGCAGCTAGTCATGGGGCACTACTTTTTTTTCTTTTTAGCTCTTGATGTGGAAGAAATGGAGGACTCAGAACCAAGGATTTCCAAGTGATTTCTTCCAAAGCACAGGAATCTAACTCCTTAAAGCTGGTCTGTTCTGACTGAGGTAACTAAATTTGCGTCTCTCCTTAGCATACGTGAGATAGGAAATGGTTTTTCTGCGGGACTACCAAAGAGTATATGATTCAAGACAGCAATCCACCAGGTTCGGGGGTTACAAGGTGACCATGACACTCAGGTGATCTGTTACAGGGAGACCGTATGTGTGAAGCCCCCATGATGAAGGGGAACTAGGAAATCAAGGCTTTAGGACTGCTGGTTTCTTGTTCCAGTTCTGTCAGCAATTGTCGTGGGGTCTTCTACATGTCTCTTCACAGATCTCTGATTTCTCTAGGCTGGAAGGATGCACTGACATGGCTGAGGCCCAAAGAGTTTAAATGACTCTTCAGGGTTACCTAGTGGATTGAGGTCAAGGCAGGACTGGACCTTGGATCTTCTTTGCTCAGTCAGGTAGCCAGCTTCAGGGCCCTCTGTGAGGTGAGCGCTCTGCTGGGCACCGAGTGTACAAATGTGACGAGACCATCTCTGAGACACTTGCAGCTGTCTCAGACAAGTACTGACAGCCCAGCACGCTAAACTGTACCTTGGAGCCATATACAAAGTCCCAAATGGTGACAATAACAACTACCATTTATCGAGCATTTGTGTGCGTGTGTATGCTAGGCAGTGTGTGAAGGGCTTTAAGCACAGTATTTTTTTATTTACTCCTCACGATAGCCCTATGAGGTGAGGAAGAGTAGGCGTAAAGGATTGAAATGTGAAAATAGGGACAGGTCACAGAGGGCTTTGCATCTCATACTACATGTATGAAGTACTTTCTGTGTGCACAGCACTGTGCCAGGACTGCAAAGTGGCCATCCTGGAGGAGCTTGCGGCCTGATTCCACAGAGGCACAGTAGGACAGACGGTGCTTGCCATTCACCCTCCTCTCCTTCCCCGGCTTCTCCAGCAGTTGCAGAGTGGGGTCTACCACAGGGACAGACCAGAGTAATAGACACACCAAAATTCCTACCTCTAAATTCAATTTTTCTTTTTTCTCTACTTAAATCTATACTTCCACCCATCTATTAAAACGTATGCCCTCTAGTTATAAATGATAGGAAGGCCTTCTCTGAATCCATTCATTTATTTTTCATCAACAAATGTTTATTAGTTTCTACAAGGCACTTGGGTGCTCAAGACCAGACAGATTATTGTTTTTACAATTATATTAGTCATTTCCAGTCTCTTAGCAAAGAATTCGTCGTTCAACTGTTAGCAATTTTCTATTGTTAATATGCTGGAATGTCAGCTCCACGGTTGGAGATTGACCCTTATGTAGAATTCCAAATGGATATATAGGAAAGCCATGTAAAAAGTCTTAAGATCTTTAGAAAGGAATTTCGCACTTCTCTTTTAAATTTTGATTTTTGACATTCCTGTTACCTGCTTATAGATGCCTTTTCATTTGTACATTTAAATCATAATCCAAGAAAAAGCAGTTTGGCAAAGGGGGCTTTGTTTGATTTGAAATGTTCTCTTTTAGCTTTGTAGGCCACAGAAGACTGGGGGTAAAGTAAACTTTTAAAAGTAATTTAAGAAATATGTTTGTTTAATTTATAAGGTAGAAAATTAGAGGTGGCTCTAAGAGTTGCAATAATCCACAGAAATCAAATTGCAAGACTTGAATGCTACCTGTAATAATCCCCAAATAAAACAAATGAGATGTTGAATGTGAACATGCTTTGTAAGCTTTGAGGTGTTCTATGAATGCTGTACAGCAATCTATAAGTATGACTTTGTGCTAGAGAGAATGAAGAATTCAGCTGCCACAAAATCTGGTCTGTTTGCTCTCAGACTCTGTTGAGGAAAGAAGATATACAGAAATAACCATGTGATAAATGCAAAAAGAAGGCATTTTAGTAATTTGAAGAGGAACGGTCCCTTTTATCCCTAGCAGTCAAGAGACTCTTGAGAAAAAGCCTCTAAGCAAGTCCTTGAATGATGTGGCATTTCAATAAAAGAGATGGGGAGGAGGCATGTGAGACAGGAGGAATGGGAGGAGATGGAGAAACATGGAGCATATTCAGGGAAAAGTGTCAAGTCCAATTGAGTTAGAACTGGTCTATACAGGCATCAAAACTGGAGAACATTCGGTGCCAAGTGACAGAGTCTTGAATGCCAACTAGGAAATGTGAATTCATTAACCAGTACGTGTCATTAAAGATTCCTGAACAGGGGAGTGTTGTGGCCATGCTTCAGGACTGGGACCTTGTGAGTAGCTTGGGAGAGATTGGGAGGAGAGGTAGGGCAGAAACTAGAGGCCGGGAGGCCAGTTAAGCTACTACAACCCACCAAGGAAAAAGGTGGGCAGGAAAGGCCTGAAATGGATGATAACAATGAAATGGGTAAGGAACAGATGCAAAGGGAAGAATTGACAGAAGCTGATGTCTCAGTGGAGAAGGAACAGTTAAAGCTGACACTGCAATTTCCAGAGCAGCGGTACCCATGGAGGAAACTCAGAAGGAGGTAAGGAGCTGCATTTTAGAGGTGCTGTGTTTTCAGTATTGAAGCATGCCATCTCCCAGGCAGAAGGGGGCTTTATGCTCCACAGGAAGGCCAGGACTTGTTTGGGAGTCTTTGGTTTATAAGAAAAAGTCAAGAGATGAAGAAAAATTTTTGAGAGAGAATATAGGGAATAAATGGTTGAGGATGGAGCCTTTTGAGAAAAGAAAGGAAGATCTGTGGAGGCAGAGAGAAGTCTGGCATAATAGTAAGGAAGAACCGTGGAGGAACACAGCTTCAGAAGCCAACGAAGGGGGCTCCCGATGGAGAGAGCCAGGCGCGTCAGACCCTGGAAGGTGAGGGATGAGCTTAGAAAGACTGGTGGATTGACAAAGGCGAGGTTACTATTTGTTGCTGTTTTCCTTCGTAAGTTAATATGACGTGTATGATGAGTATTAAGTGGTTTAATTTGCATAAATGTGTAGCTTACACAAATCAAGAATCACCCTTAAATTTGTCCCCAGCAAGTCCCAAAACACACTTCTGATTATGAAAATGCAGACTGTTAAATGTGGTTTTGATAGTAGTCATACACCATAGTCTGTTGTCAGCATACAAATTAAAGACTATCGCTTAATAGAATGAGTCTTTTAAAAACTACATTTCTGTTGATGCAAAAAGTTTCTAAAAGTAATGTAATTCCATTGCCTTTTACCATATGGCTGTTGTATGACATGTGCGTGTCTGCATGTTTTCACGTGCCTATGAGGTTAGTACAATGGAATGAGGAGACTGGGGTCAGATAAATCTAGTTTCACAACCTAGCTGGGCCACTTTCCAGACTTGTGACTTTAGAAGAGTTTCTCTCGAAGCCTGACTTTTTCCATCCATAACTCATATAGGATTATTTGGAAGATTGAGTAATATATAATTTGGTCAGGAACTCTATATACCATAGGAGGCAATTAATACTGGTTCCCTTCCACTCACAACCTTGTATAGATATATAAATTTATATAATGTGCATCTACACATAAAGCCTTATCTTTAAGACTCATTTTAATGTGTTAATTTTATCATGGAAAGTACACACTTGTTATCACTGATTTACTCTGGGTTAGTCCCAGTGACCATCAATTTAGTATGGACAAGAATCCACCTGGGGAACTTGTCAAAATGTAGATTCCCAGGCCCAGAGATTCTGATTCAGTAGATTTGGGGCAGGGCAAGGGAATCTGCATTTTAAACAGCACTGTCATGGCTGGTGACGAAGATGAACGATTGTCAATTTCTGTGAAGCAGAGGAAGGGATAAACCTGAGATTTGAGATGCTGGTTTCAAATCCTGTTTCTACTAGAGATACCTCTATGCTCAAAAGTTTTGTATCATTAATGTTAGTGAATTATATGCATAATCAGATAAAAACAAATAAGTTCCAGATAGTCAGGGAATGGTGGTATTACTGCATCCTCCCACCCCGCATCGTCTCATTGCTCTCTACTGTGGAATCACAGTACTGGGTAACATGCTGCCTGCAAAACAGTTTCTTTTTCTGTGGAGTAAGTGATGACACCGTGTCCCCATGGCCAGAGTTTACAAAACCATTGTAACTTGGTTGTTGGCAATATATAGTGACACCACTACACAGTCATGCCGTTAAAGTATTCTGTGTGACTGTCTTCTGGTGGATAAACATCTCTGTCATTATTTCCCTCAATCTCTGCATCTTAAAGTCACATAATTTTTAGGCTGATGTTCATATTCTTCATCTATCCCAACCCCATTTGATAGCTGAAAAAATAATTTGGCCAGGCACAGTGGCTCATGCCTGTAATCTCAGCACTGTGGGAGGCCAAGGCTGATGGATGACCTGAGGTCAGGAGTTCGAGATCAGCCTGACCAACATGGCAAAACCTCATCTCTACTAAAAATACAAAAATTAGCCAGGCGTGGTGGCAGGCACCTGTAATCCCAGCTACTTAGGAAGCCGAGGCTGGAGAATCACTTGAACCTGGGAGGCAGAGGTTGCAGTGAGCTGAGATCGCACCACTGCACTCCAGCCTGGGTGACAGAGCAAGACTCTGTCTCCAAAAAAAAAAGAGAAAGAAAAAGGAATGTATTCTTTTTTTTCTTCCTAGTTCTAGCTCCCCTGTTTATTTACAACAAAGGATTGAGCTATATAGACATGTTTGGTGTTTAACTTAGATATGGAAAGTATAAAATATTTGACATGTATATTGAATTGCATCTTATATTTTCTATACATAATTTAGAAATCAGATTACTTAGTGGGAATATATTTATGAAAACCATATTGAGTCATTTTAAAACGATGTCAGCATCCTCTTGCTGGTTTGCCTCTTTTGGAGGAGGGTGCTGATGGCCTAGAGCCTTTCCTAGAAACAGAGTTTCTCTATACTCACAGCTCCCAAGGAAAGAGGATGAAACTGACATTCGTGGAGTTAGGTCTATACCTTACGTGCATTATCTCAGGTGTCTTTTAACCTCAGACAACGTGGTGTGGTGGCAAGTGAGGCAAAAAGAAACTCAACAACTACAGCCACGGTTGCAGAGATGAGAGGGTTTTTGTTGTTGTTGTTGTTGTTTTGCTTTGTTTTGTTTTTAAGATGGAGTTTCACTCTTGTTGCCCATGCTGGAGTGCAGTGGTGCTTTCTAAGCTCACTGCAACCTTCACCTCCTGGGTTCAAGTGATTCTCCTGCCTCAGCCTACCAAGTAGCTGGGATTACTTAACAGGTGACTGCCACCATGCCCAGCTAATTTTTATATTTTTAGTAGAGACGGGGTTTCACCATGTTGGCCAGGCTGGTCTCGAACTCCAGACCTCAGGTGATCAACCCGCCTCAGCCTCCCAAACTGCTGGGATTACAGGCATGAGCCATGGCACCCAGCCTGAGATGAGAGTTTTATACCCTGTGGTCTGTCTGACTCACAAGGCTAGCCTCTTCTCTCCACACCCTGGGCTGCCTCCCCAGCCACATAATGAGAGTATGAAACAGGTATTTGTTCCTGATTTTAACTGAGAGACTCAGAGATCTTCATTCTTAATATTATTGTAACCTCAGAATTTTTGACAAGAAGCAAATGGAGCAGAGATAATGTGCAAACTTGAATTTGTTCAGCAAATATTTACTTAGTATCAACTGTGTGCCAGGTAGATCAGGACCCCACCCTCATGGGGCCTCCCTATCTCCCTAACCTATCCTTATCTACTGTCTGTGCTGCTACAAGCTATTCTTTTAAAGTAAAACACCAGTGGAGTTCGACACTGATAAGATCAATTAATTTGCGTCTTGCTGTAGCTGTCACTGTCACTGTGCTGGGCTAAAGGTTCCCAGAGTCTATACCAGTTGAAAGTTTAAAACTGCTCCTTGGGGGGTTGCCCAGAAGGCTAAGTAAATGTTTGTTGATTACCCTCTGAGGCCCTGAGGAACTCTGCAGGGGGCTAGGAAAATTGCCCAGAACCCCTGCAGAACTGGGTTAGGGTGAGAAGAAAAACCTCCATGAGAATCCAATGGGGAGGTCTAGGAATTGTTCCCAGCATGACTTTGCTTGTTTGGTTTCCTTACCTGTAATCAGAGATTTCGCTCAATGATGGCTGTTTCCTTCCGGCTGTAATGTGTAGTACTTTGTTTTCTTTTGATCAGAAAAGCAGAGGTGCTGGACAAACATGCCAGGGAGGGACTCAGCCAGTGGTCTCCTGGGGGTCTCAATGTAATACCTCCCTCCTCTTGTCTTCATAGATATGCCAATATTAGCCAGATTTTGGGTTCTGTCTTTACCTTCTACACTTTTTTTTTTTTTTTGAGACGGAATCTTGCTCTGTCACCCAGGCTGGAGTGTAGTGGCGTGATCTTGGCCACTGCAACCTCCGCCTCCCGAGTAGCTGGTATTACAGGCATGCACCACCACACCCAGCTAATTTTTTTGTATTTTTAGTAGAGACAGGATTCCACCATGTTGGCCAGGGGCTGGTCTCAAACTCGACCTGTGTTCTGCCTGCTTTGGCCTACCAAAGTGCTGGGATTACAGGTGTGAACCACTGTGCCCGGCCTACCCTCTACACTTTTGAAGAAAGTGCATGAATTTAAGGGTGGAGATTGTCCACTTTGGAGGGAATTAAGACTCTTACAGAAGGATTGGGACTGGCTAGGAATCACAGTTTTCAAGTTATATGCCTATAAGGAACCTGGGAAATAAACTAGCCCAACCTCTTTGCATTCCAGATAAGGAAAGAAGAGTCCAGCGAAGTCTTAGGACTTGTTCAAAGCCATATCGTTAGCGGCAAAGTGGGAATAGAACCCACTGTCCTAGGCCCAGTCTGCCAGAAACAGGCAGGTTATCAGAAGAGCAGGAGACGGCAGCAGCAAAGCTTAAAGAAGGGCTGGCACTGTCCCGTGAGAGTGAGCTGACCATAACATCTGCTGGGCTTCCAGCAGACACATGCAGTAGGACACTATGATGCAAAGCTTCCGGTCCGGTTGAAGCCCTTGGGTTTTTGCCAATTAAGACAGTCAAGCAAATTTCTTTTTGACCTGGGAGAGGCAAGAGGCAGAAGGCTGTTTCCCTATCTTTAAAAAAAAGCATTTCTCCTCTCTTATGTAAATGAAAATTCCTAAGTTATACTATAAGTTAATATTGAAAGAAATTTAACATTTTCTCAGGGAGGGAGGAAGACCCAACTTGTGCACCCTCATTTTTCTGGCCACTACTGTGTGTGTTCATTCCAGGATGCATTTTCATGAGAAATCCAGTGGCTCTTTAAGTCCTGGAAGGGTATCCTGGGATTATTTCAGCAACCCATGAAGGCAGGCTTTGTGCAAGGTGAGACAGATATGAGCTGTCACTTCCTGCTTTGTGAGTTGGATATTATTTCTGGGCCCAGTTTTATTTATGTTATTTTTCCTGTTCGTGTGTTAGAACAACTTCTATTTATTGAGTTGATTACAATTAGATAATAAGACCACCAATTCAGTCCAAACAAAGCTGAATTTATTATCTTGCCAGGCAAGGGAGACCCACATATTCAAATCAGTCTCCCCATACTTTTGTGCGTTTTCGTGTAAGCACGGAGATTTCTGATTAGTTCTAGTAGCACAGTGATTGCCTCCTAGACCTAAGTGAGAATTTCCTTTTTGCAAACCTACTCAGCATTCTGGTCTGTCCCTGCTTAAACCTATTTAGTCTGGTCTTACAGTCTCTGACTTGAGCTCAAAGAGCAAGGTTTCTCAAGGTCTCTGTGCGGGTCTTTAATGCTCTTTGGTGGAAGTGATTTAGCCATACCTGGTGCCTGTGGCTGAACCATGCCTCCTGTAGTGTGTGCAGCCCTTCCCTTGGATTAATGCAAGTCCCACCTTTGCTTTAATGGGAGGGGACGGAGGGACCACTTTGAGGAAGTGGAGGCAAGAAGATAGTCTGCAAAAGCCGTGACGTGGCACTGAAATGAAGCCCTGTGTAGGGTTTTACTCAGACGTGAGAGAACTGGCTGCCCCGAGTGCTGTGCTAACTAGGGAAGGAAAAAAAAAAACCCTGACCTTTAAAATTTTTCCTGTGAAGGTCTAGCAATTCTGGAGTATCTTCAGCGACTACACAGTGTAAAGCAACTTTTTGCACAGAAGCACCATAAATTACCTAAACGGAAATTTGCTTCTAAGTGAATTTCTTACCCTGTCTGTTGGATATGTAGTATTCTCAATATTTGTTTTTGACATTTTTGGGAAACCAAGAGCTTTTCGTCACATTTGAACAATCTCTTTTAAGTGTTTCTTTTCTATTTATAATGCGTTTCTGATAAGAAGATTTGTACCTTTCTCTATTTTAGAAAATACTTCTTGAGGTCTTTGTTTTTTCTTTTTATGAAGTTTAAATAGGAGTCTTACCTCCAATCCTAGCAACTACCTTGCATTAAAAATGACCATTTTTTTTTTCCCTCCCATGAGGTTCCTTTGCTCAGAAAGAATAAGAAAAGTTCTGGTAATTAGTCATTGTGGTATTCTGCAAACAAGTACTTTGGAGACCATGATTTATGTTACTGGTCTGGGAGGAAAAAAAAGGGTTTGCGTGTCTCTAGACAATTATCCTTGTGAAAGGCAAATGCCCCGTATTCCCAAAAGGTCTTTTGGGTGCCCTGTTTGTCGTGGTAAGGTCTCTCAAAGCCGGTGGCCATTTTCTGCGAGCTGAGTCCCTGTGTGAAACTCCTCCCACCATGAGGTCTGCGAGCATTTGTTTTCTAAAATGAAAGCACAGGCAGAAACTCGAACTATTCTGCAGAACAGTCTGTTCTTTCGATTTTTTTTCTTAGATGAGTGTATTTAAAGCATAATTTTTCTAAACAACATGTTGTGAGTGTTTACCTGCAGTGGTTTGGAGTTTGTTTGGGAAGTTTTATTTATTTTTTAACGTGGACAACGTACTCACGTCGTTGCTCCTTCTGCTCAGATAATTCTACTGTAACCCAGGTGAATAGGGGAACTATGTAGGTACCTGACTACTGCCAGAAACCAACCTTCTGTTTTTATTAAATTTCTTTTGGGGTGCAATTGGCAAAAGCTGACTGGAACTTAGCTCCCTTAATATCCCCCCTACCCCAACACACAATAAGTTGTTTTTTTTTTTTGTCTGAACCATTGTTCATCCATTTGAAAGGCTGGTCAGAGTTTTTGTCGATTAGTAGAAAAGCCCTTGTGCCTCTCCTTGTACCTCAGACCTACTGGTGGGCTTGCTCCACAGCTCTGCCAAGCGCCTGCGTCTCCTGAGCCTATGAAGAGGCGACTTTCACAATCCTGTGCTGCCAGGCCTGGCCTCCCTCCAGAGGTCGTAGCGTTGCCAGCAGTGGCTTCACACTGGAAACATGGGAAGAGGAATTGTGGGAAATGGGGGAGAAGGAAATGTTTGTGCAGGAAAAGTGTGTCTGTTGGCTTAAATAAATATCTGAGGGCCCAGGCCCATACAGATGATCTCTACCTTGGTATTTTGCGTCCAGAGCCAGATGTCTGTTGACAGTGGGGAGGAGATGGGGAAGACCCGGCCGAGAGCCTCAGCAGCCTTCCTGCAGGAGGTCTTCACACCCCAGACGGTCAGAATGCTCTTGGGACTGAGGGATCAGCTGCACATCCCCCTGACGTCTCTAGAGCAGAAATCTGCTTCCTGGGTTTAGCCACTGTTATCATTGAGCAGTTCTGGGATTCCTTGAGGGTACTTGTGATCTTCGTGGAGATGCTTCATGATGTGGACCCTGTTGTTTTGAAGACCTGACAGCTGCATGCTCCAGGCCCTATTTCTATGATCTGTTTTTTGGAACTGTTGTATTTGTGTGACACAGTGATGGAGCATGATGTCAACTCAGGATACTGTAACCCAGGAAGGAGCATGATGTCAGCTCAGGATACTGTAACCAATAAAAGCTCAGTGAGCGTTGCGTCCCCCGTTACACACCTGCTCATTTGTATAATGCCTTATGGGACCCTTGTTTTAAAGAAGGAGAGCTCAGTGCCTCTGATAGAAAATCTGATTTCATGAAGTACTTATTAGGCGTTAAGTACCCATTTTTTTTGAAGCTTGAACAGAATCTATCATTAATGGGACTGTTTGGAGCAAGATGAAGAGTTTGATATCTGCCACTCTGCCTCTTACGATTTATGTATAGAAATTTTCCCCATAGGAATGGACAAACTAAAGGAATCTTTAAGAAATAGTATGTCACCCTAATATATTCTGTGGTAAGACTTCTCAACACCTGTCCTTCATTAGGATGGAGCACTCTGATAAAAACTTGAATACTGACATCTCATCATTTAAATTTTAGAAAGACAGTGAATCACTGTACAGAGATTAAAATTTCACAGGCAGGCCAGGCACAGTAGATCATGCCTGTAATCTCAGCACTTTGGGAGGCTGAGGTGGGTGGATCACCTGAAGTCAGGAGTTTGAGACCAGCCTGGCCAACATGGTGAAACACTGTCTCTACTAAGAAAAATACAAATATTAGCCGGGCATGGTGGCGGGCACCTGTAATCCTAGCTACTCGGGAGGCTGAGGCACAAGAATCGCTTGAACCCAGGAGGTGGAAGTTGCGGTGAGCCAAGACCGTGCCACTGCACTTCAGCCTGGGCAACAGAGTGAGACTTTGTCTCTCAAAAAAAAAAAGAAAAAAAAATTCACAGGCAGAACAAAACCTACACGTGATTCATACTTACATTTTTATAGACTAAGATCTAAAACTCAAATACTTACAGGAGCAGGAAGGTAATATGAAAGTTAAATGTGGGCTTGGAATAAGGAGGTAAAAGCCGGGCACAGGGGCTCACACCTGTAATCCCAGCACTTTGCGAGGTCAAGGTGAGTGGATCACCTGAGGTCGGGAGTTCGAGACCACCCTGACCAACATGGAGAAACCCCATCTCAACTAAAAATAAAAAAAATTAGCCGGGCATGGTGGAACATACCTATAGTCCCAGCTACTTGGGAGGCTGAGGTAGGAGAATCGCTTGAACCCGGGAGGCAGATGTTGCAGTGAGGCGAGATCACACCATTGCACTCCAGCCTGGGCAACAAGAGTGAAACTCTTTTTAAAAAAAAAAAAAAAAGAAGAAGATAAGCAAGTGGTTAGATTGCGGCACTGGAGGTTTGAAACTTTTTCACGTAGATGGGGGCCTGATGCAAGCATCTGCAGGCTGAATGCAGCCTATGGACTGCTTCTTGCATGCCAGTTGCACACCATTTGACTCAGTCCACTGATCTGAATTCCCTCATTGGCAACCTGCCCAGTCTTCTCCTGCAGAGCGTCAGGCTTGAAGCTGTCTAAGGCCCAGCCCAGGGAAAAGTAAAGGCCATTGAACCTTCTCCATGTCACCACAGGTAAGTCAGCCACTTCGGATATAACTATGTCCATCTCATACAGGCCAAGTAATTGTGTCAGTGGGGTCAGTAGCAGAGCTTAATATTTGTGTCCAGGGACATCTGGAAGGCATCAGACAGAGCAGCCCTGACTAAGTTGCCCAGGGTGAGACAGGAAGAACATCAGAGGAAGCCCCTCTGTGCCCAGGCATGTCACTCTTAAGGCAGCCAAATGTAACCAAGCCTGCAGAGGCTAACCTGGATGACATCAGGCAATGGATGACAGCAAGGGACAGCAGATATGTCTTGGTCTGTGGTATGTCTGGTCCAAGGATGTTTCCTGAAATATCAAACAGTGACTTCCTAACTAGTCCTAGACTGGGACAATATGAGGATTGTCCTCTCTCCCTCCGTTGACACTTTATTGACCTTCCACACACCCTGGAGTTTACAGTGCTTTCCCTCTTTTCTGCACATCTTTTAACCCTGCCCTTTCTCTCTCGGTGCTGAGTCATAACGTCTTTGACACACATAGCACAGGGCCTGGGATGTAAAAAGTGTTAGCTTTTGTTGTTACTGGCATCATCATCATCTTCTCCATTCTAGCTATTATTTCACCAGAGGTTAGGGAACTTAGTTTCCCTATATTCCATGTAAACCACATCTTCAGGGGTACCTCAGCCATCTCCACCCAGACATAGATGAAGACGGACTAGACATACAAGACCCTTTTCTGGAATCTGTCCTGTTTACATCACCCATTTTCGTTGTAGGAGTTGGGCTTTTATTGGAAATAAAGACAAGTTTCTGCCATCATAAATGAAGTTGTAGGGCTTATGCTGTGTGGGCTGCATTGTAGGGACCAGAATGGAATCTAGAAACTTGTTCCAGGACAACTTGACCAAAGAAAAGGCATCAGACGCTGCTGCAGTGGAGTCCTGACATTTGCCACCCCAAGCATTGGCCTTAGACTGGCAGCATGGGCATCCTCTGAGAGCCTATTAGAAATACAGAGCCTCGAGCCCTATCCCAGACCCACTATATCAGAAAATGCACTTAACAAGATCCTCAGCTTACTCACACACATGGACATTTGAGGAGTGCTGCTCTAGACATTCTGACAAAGCACAGAGACAGACTGATGTAGAGATTGGCCCATGTAAGACTGCGGACTTGCTAACTAGGAGGTGCATTGGATGCTTTGGCTTCAGGGGGTGGGGCTGAGGGTTGTACCTGTTAAGCTGTGCTGCAGAAATGTATGATGGGGTGATACTGACCACAGTAAGAATCTGATTCTGAAGACTCTTGTTGTCCCCTGGTTGTGACTTTAATCTTATCATAGCGCCTCATTCCTTTGCACCATCTCCAGCCCCCACTGACCTTCTGGCCTTGGGAACCCTGTTGCCAAGGAGGGAAAGTCCTATTTTAGGGGATAGAAAACCTTTGTGCATCAGAGAACTGACAGAAATAATTACAATGTAGGATTTTAATGGTGGAGCGGGTATCAGTATAAAAATGAGGGGTGATCTGTTCTCAGTGAATATTTATGGGGCCCTCGTAGGTGGTGAGAAGGGAGGTGTAGCTGGACTTCTTTAATGTTCATGGCTGAGAGCATTGCCTGCTCCTAAGAAAACAATGGGAAAGACAGAAATAATTAATCCTGTGCTGCCGTGGTGACCTGTCTGGACTGGAAACTACTAGGGTGGTGAGAAAGGGCTGCAGAATCTTAAAGAGGAAATTCCAGCTTCATATTACATTAATCTAGTTGAAAAATGAATTAAAAGCCTTTTCAGCCCTTCCAAGTTCTTGCCTACATTTTGAGGGTAACATGGCCTGGCTTTTTGTGAATTTATGATTGTTGTGATTTTTTTTCCATTCTGTGGAGTACTCTCAGGTGGTCTTTTGCCCTGGACTCACAGTGGCCTGGGGTCCCTTGAGCAGAACACAACTTGAGAATCCAGCTGGGTAGCTTAGAAGTCTCTGAGCTGGCTCACTCTTCTTTCCTCTCTTCTTCCTCTTCCTACCACGGTCAGGAAACTTAGCTTGGAGTTCTGGATCCCTGCCCCCTCTCACATTCATTCATGTGAGCCACTGCCATGGTGTTGATAATGGGTTGAATGGCTACCCCGCAAAAGATGTATGTCCCAGAACCCAGGAGTGTGACCTAAGTTGGGAAAAGTGTCTTCGCAGATGTAATTAAGGATTCTGAGATCAGTGGTGGACCCTAAAGCCAATGACAAGTGTCCATATAAGAGACACACAGAGGAGACACTTATAAGAAGGAGAAAACAATGTGCAGATGAAGGCAGAGATGAGCGTTATGCAGTAACAGGCCGAGGAGAGACTGGAGCCACCAGAACCTAGAAGGGGTAAGAAAGGGTTCTGCCCTTGCAGCCCTCAGTGGGAGCACAGCCCGGCTGACTCCTTGGTTTTGGACATCTGGCCTCCAGAATTGTGAGAGAATGAATTTCTGTTGTTTTAAGTCACCGAGTTTGTGGTCATTTATTACAGCGGCCCCAGGAAACAAGTACAGTGTCCAAACCTAGCCTTGATCCGGAAGCACCTGGGAGCTTGTTAAAAATGAGCTTCTGGGGACTTACCAGATTCAGTCAGTCTGGAGTGGCATGAAGAAATGAAATTGTAATAAGGGTCTGCAGGTGGTTCCAATGTGCCAGCTTCCATTGTTCATGCTTGTCTTTTGGCCCTATTTTCTTCACATTTACTTCAACTTGGGCAGAATTCATGCTCATGTTCGCAACTACCTCCCATACGGCATTGCACTGCACATCTGAATCTTCACCCCAGCTCCCTTTCAGCACGGAAGTCCATTTTGGATGTCTGTTGGTTGAGAGAGCTGTTACACCAAAGCGAATAAAGGAATGTGCCACACTCTGAGATTTGAGTTGCGAGTCCTTTATTGCCGGTGACCGAGAGATGGCTAACACCCAACATTCTCTTGGCCCCGAAGAAAGAGTTAGGTGGTTTTCTTATACCCTAATTTGAAAAGGGAGGGGGAACCTAGCTAAAGCAATTTTTTTCACAGAAGCAGAACAAGCAGAAAGTTAAATGATAAACTAGTACATAAGAAGGAAACAGTACCAGGTACAGGGGCCTAAGCTGTCACAAAAGACGTACAACTTATAGATATGGGGCCCTGGGTACTTAGCAACATCTGCCCAGGGGCTGCTGGTACCGCTTGACTCAATATCTTATCAGCAAATGCATTCCTGGATGTGCCTAGTGTCATCCTGCCCCAGCCACACACTACAGCTATATACTTAATGGAGGGAAAATAACTATAAGTGAAGAAGCTAAGATGGAGTTTTTCCGGCTTCTTCATTAAGAATGAGTTGGTAACACCAACACAAGGTAGGTTAACACATTCCCCACTTGTGTTTTTGGGGATTCAAATCATTGATTCCTCAGTTATAGCGAGGGGGTTATAGTGGGTTCTAAGATACATATGCGCTATTTTACAAAATTAACCAATTTAATATACAGGGCCTGAAAATTAAACCCAACAAGAGGAGAAGAGGTCCTGCTAATCCAGTTATTAAAGTAGTTAGCCATGGGTTCCAGTTAAACATGCTTTGGTACCATGGGGTGTTACTTTCCCGCTCCTGTTGGCGTTTATCTAGATTTTCTCGAACTCTTTGAAGAGTATCCTTTATGACTCCAGACTGGTGAGAATGAAAACTGCAATTTTCCCCCAAAGTGGCACATAAACCTCCTTGGGAGATGAATAGCAAATCTAAGCCCTGGCGGTTTTGGAGAACAACCTCAGCCAGGGATTCTACCAGGGTATGTAGCGTATTTACGGCTGATTGGAGATTTCTTAGGTCAGCATCTACTTGTTGAGTTAGGGACACTAGTCCAGTTTCTCCTCAGACCAGAGCGGCAGTGCCAATTGCTGCAGATCCAGCTACACTAAGGCCAGGCAGAAGGGGCAGTATCCTGGGGTACAGTTCAGGTGGGGCTTTAAGAAGTTGTCCCTCTGGTCCACTGTACACATAAACCTGGGGAAGTACATGAACTAACATGCACAGGAGAGGTCCAGATTCAGTTCCATTGATGCAGCAGGTTAGGCCTAAGGTGCAAGCCAGCCAAGTACTGTTGGGTGCCTGGTAGGAGACCTGTAGGGTTTAGGGAAGTAAGCAAAGACTGTTTACAGGTGACCTGAAAGGGGGAAGCAGATGGGTTATACCTATTACTGACTAGGCAGGAGGTGTTTCCTGAAACGTCTCCTTGTGTAAGGGAACGGGGACAGGCACGACAAGAAAAAGGGCCAATATCAAGCCTAACCTCACTCCCAATCCAACATAATATGGGGGTTTTGTTTTTAGGCATAACCAACCATCTTGGGCCAGTTTAGGCTGAGTAACATTAAGAAGGTAATGTACTCCATTTAGAATGGATATTAAGCAAGGTTGGAGATATTGACACTGCAGCCGAGGTTGAGGAGCTTGAACTGGCAATGGGACAGTTGGGCCAACGGGCCTGACTCTATCTGGGTACAGGCAGAACATAGGGTCTCCTAAGTCAGTTAAGGGACCGATTGGTTTAGGGGGGCTCCAGGGGATCAGGACCTTCTTCTGAACAGTAAACGTAGTTCCAAGATCAAACCCTGTGATAGAGAGTCACAGTCCCCATGTCATACCATTAGTACCATTGAACTGAGCTAGGGTTATGGACAGTTATGGTAATAGGATTACAAGCTCCCATGGTACATGGTCTAGGATGAGAAGTACGAGCTATAGAAAGGGTCGAGGACCGAGTCAGTCCCCCCCTGGTAAGTAGCCAAGGTTACACATGACCAGAAAGGGCAGGAAAACTCGTAATGATCCCAGCAGGTGGTGTCAGGGCGATCTCCAGGACAGAGGGAGAAATCTACACACTGGAGTCCCTTTTCTGCATCCCTAGAGCTGCTGCATCCACTCTCACTTCCAGTGTGTCCAAACCCGGCAGCAAGGTTGACGAGTCCTACTCCTGCCCGGTGGGGCATATTTCGCTGCTCTTCAAGGGTATGGCTGGGCTTTGGGAATAAAACACATACATCAGTTGTAAAAGAGACTTCATTGGAGGTACTCTCCTTCCAGGTGGTGTTCGCAAGCACGTGGCCTGTTGCAAAAGAAGTAAAGAGAAAGGAGTAGGAGGGGACAGAAGGCTTAACTACCGGAAGCAGACAAGAAAAGTAAATAAAAAGAACTAATCTGATGGCTGCACTCGACTTAGGCGCAGCTTGAAGGGGCCTGACCCAGGCTTGGGGACCCATATTTCTTGCTGCGTTTTGTTGGCCTTCTTGATACGGGAATGATGAATCCAAGCAGGAATGCCATCCACTTTTAGGGCCGTGGGCATGGTGAGGATGACAGTGTGAGGTCCTTTCCAAGCAGGAACGAGTCCTTCCTTCTGGAACTTTTTGATGTACACCAGGTCACCGGGACGGAAGGGGTGGCAGGGTCCTGTCAGGTCAGGAACTGGATTAGGGTATGCTCCCCAGGCAAGTGGCTGGATGATATCTTGAGCCTGTTGGAGAGACTGCAAGTACTGTAACAAGTTAGCCTGGGATAGCTCTGCTAACTGAGTGTCCCTCAGTTTAGGCAAGATAGGTGGGGCCCTCCCATACATGATTTCAAATGGAGAGAATCCTGCCTTGCAAGGGGTGTGTCTGACTTTTAGAAGGACTAAAGGAAGGAGCTTTATCCAATTTTTACCGGTTTCCAGGATTAATTTGGTAAAAGTACTTTTTAAAGTACGATTCATGTGTTCCACCTGTTCAGAGCTCTGGGGGCAATAGGCACAATGGAGTTTCCTTTGAATACTTAATGCCTTGCTAACTGACTGTGCTATGGACGAGGTGAAGGCCAGTCCATTATCAGACCCTGTGGCAACAGGCAGCCCATATTGAGGGATGATTTCATTGAGTAAGAACTTAACTACCATAGTGGCAGTTTCGTTCTTGGTGGCAAACACCTCAGTCCATCTGGAAAAGGTGTCTACCAGCACCAGGAGATACTTATACCCTGCCCAGTGTAGTTTTACTTAAGTCAACTTCCCACCTCTCTTCTGGGCTATATCCTTGGAGACAATGGCCCAGTTCAGGCTTCGGACCTTGTTTGGTGTTCACCTGGGCACAAGCCACACATCGGGAGGCCACTTAGCCAGTTAAGTCCTGGAAGTGTGGAATTTTAAAACAGCTCCTTAAAAGCCGAGCCAACTTTGTTCCTCCCAGGTGGGTGGAAGAATGGAGGTGGCTGATTAAAGTTTCCCCAAGGGCCCAGGGCAGGAAGATTCTGGAGTCTGGGAGGATCCACCATCCATCCTGATTTTTATTGGCCTGAAGATCTGATGCTTGGTTCTCTTCTTGAGAAGAACACATCAGGTGGTCCGGTAGATCAGGCTGTGGGAAAGAGGTGGCTGGAAGCAGAGTTAATGGGGTAACCAGGAGTGCAGCAGCTTCGCAGGCTGCAGAATCTGCCTTTTGGTTTCCTCTGGCAACAGCCATGTTTTCCTTCTGGTGTCCTTTGCAATTAATTGCAGCAACCTGTAGGGGGAGCCAAACAGCCTCGAGCAGGGCTAAAATTTCTTCCTTGTTTTTAACAGTCTTGCCTGCTGAAGTGAGTAGCCCACGCTCCTGATAGATGGCCCCATGAACATGCATAGTAGCAAAGGCATATCGGCTATCAGTGTAAATGTTAACACGTTTGTCCTTACTTCATCAGAGGGCTTGAGTGAGGGCACTTAACTCAGCCTTCTGTGCAGAGGTACCAGCTGGCAGTGCCTGGGCCCACAGTACGTCAGTATCTGTGGTGACGGCCGCACTGGCTTTTCATACCCCTTGCTCAAGGAAACTGCTACCGTCTGTAAACACGGTGGTGTCCACCTTTTCCAAAGGAGTGTCCTGGAAATCAGGTCGACCTGTTTCTGTAGTTTCTAGCAGTTCCTGGCAGTCTTGGACAGGGGTGGTGAAGTCTAGATCAGGGAGTAGAGTAGCTGGATTTAAACACCTTGTGGGGGAGAAAGTTAAGCGAGGCTGATCTAGCAGCAAACTCTGATATTGCAGGATACAGGCATTAGACATCCATTTGCCAGGAGCACCTCGTAGTAGTGTCTCTACGGCATGTGGTACCATGAGGGTTAAATTCTCCCGGAATGAGCTTATCAGCCTCATGAACTAGGCTTGCTGTTGCTGCAAATGCTTGCAGACAACTTGGCCACCCAGAGGCCACAGGGTCCAATCTTTTAGACAAATATGCCACAAGGCATTGCCATGGCCCCAAGATTTGAGTGAGCACCCCTTTAGCAACTCCCTGATTTTCATGGACAAACAGTGAAATGGTTTTGAGATATTTGGGAGGGCTAAAGCAGGGGCCTCAGTCAGTGCCTTCTTTAAGTTTTGGAAGGCCTGTTCTTCTGTGTCAGTCCAAACTAAGGGGCCATCTCCTCCTGTAGCGGTGTACAGAGGCTTGGCAATTTCCACAAACCCCAATATCCACAGTCGACAGTATCCCACAGCCCCCAAGAATTCACATACCTCTCTCTTGGTGGTAGGGGTGGGGATTTGCAAGATGGCCTCCTTCCAAGCATTGGTGAGTGCTCTTTTTCCTTGGTTTAGTTCATATCCCAGATAGGAGACCCTAGAAAGACAAAACTGGGCCTTTTTGGCTGAGACCTGGTACCCAAACTGCTGAAGGAGGTGAAGTAAGTCTTTAGTATGTTGCAGGCAGCTTTTGGTAGTCTCAGTAGCCAATAACGAGTCATCCATGTATTAGAGTAAGGTACAGTTGGGATGGCTGGCTCGGAATGTCACAAGGTCCTGCTGAAGAGATTCCCCAAAAAGAGTGGGGGAATTCTTAAAACCCTGAGGTAACTGAGTCCAAGTTAATTGGGTTGTGTCTCCCGAACCAGGATCTGTCCATTCAAAAGCAAAAATAGGTTGGCTCTTAGGAGCCAGAGGAATGGCAAAGACATCCTTTAAGTCAAGGGTGGTATACATGGTATGCTCTGGCAGAAGCAAGCTGAGCAGTGTGTAAGGGTTAGGGACAGTTGGATGGACTGTGACTGTCTGCTTGTTAACTCCCCATAAGTCCTGTACAGGCTGGTAATCATTTGTCCCAGGTTTCTGAACCGGCAGGAATGGAGTGTTTCAAGCAGACTGGCAAGGTATAAGTATATTGGCTTGTAAGAGCCACTGAATATGGGGGCTGATTCCCTCTTTAGCCCGCTGACTCACAGGATATTGCTTGACCCAAACAGGCAAGGCAGTAGCCAGAAGTTGTACAACTACCAGCAGATGGTGCTTTGCCAGTCCTGGAGGGTTTGATTCTGCCCAGACTGGGGGAAAAGAGTTTGCAGATCTAGTAGGAGAGGGTTAGTTTTGTCCTTTTTCAGTGGTGAGGATGAGACTAAGAGATATTCCTCTGATAGAGGGGCAGTCAGCAGGAGCTGAGCAGGAGAGGGCTCTGTATCCCCTAACTTGAGATGAATTTGCTGAGCCGAGAAGGAGATGGATGCCTCCAACTTGTGGAGCAGATCTTGCCCAAGGAGAGGGAAGGGCACTCTGGAACTACTAGAAATGAATCGGTTACTCTCTTTTGACCTAAGTTCACCTCACGTGAATGGATGAGAGGATATTCCTGAATAGCTCCAGTAGCCCCCTGTAGTCACCCTCTTGTTAGAGACACTGCCCAAAGGTGTTTGCAGTACAGAATATTCAGCCCCCATGTTGATTAAAATTCGTACAGGCTGGCCCCCCACAGTAGCAGTAACCGTGGGCTCCCAGGGACCAAGAGAAAAGGAGCCCCAGTCCCATCAATCATCAGATTCCTCTGCTGCGGGGAGGGTGAGGACCCTTTTCTGTTCTGGTTTCTTCTCTGGCTTCAAAGGACATTCATTTTTCCACTGTCCAGTTTGTTTACAATAGGTGCATTGGTCCCTTTGTAGAGGAGCCCGCTCACCTTTCTCTCCTTTCTGGCCGGGGTCCGGGGTCCTCCGGCTGGTGTTCTGTGATGGAGGCTCTTCCTTTTTAGTTCCCTGGAGGGCAGCCACTAAGATTTTTGCCTTTTTCCGGCTCTGTCAGCTACCCTATCTGTGGCTTGAGCTGCCTGCTTTTGTTTTTCAACCTCTCAATTGTCAAAAACTTTCTGGGCTATTTCTAAAGCTGAGTGATGTTCATTCCAGCAAATCCCTCCAGTTTTTGTAACTTTTTTCGAATGTCTGGAGCTGCCTGGGCCACAAATGCTAAATTAATAGCACAGCTATTTTCGGGAGGCACTGGATCAAATGGGGTATAAATTCGATAGGCCTCCCGAAGGCGTTCTAAGCACGCTCCAGGTGACTCATCGGGCCCCTGGACAACTTCAGTTGTCTTTGGTAGGTTCATGGGTTTCCAAAGCGGCCCCTTTAATACCCACAAGGAGATACTGGTGGAAATCTTCCAAAGCCCTCCTTCCCTGCCATGGTATTGGGATCCCTCTCTGGTTAAGTAGAAGGAAAAACCTCCTCAAGGAGGTTTTGGGCTTCCGCCTCTGGCCTCCTGGCTGAGGTAAGGAGATACTTTCTGGCTTCCCTTTGAATTCGGTCCCTCTCTTCAGAAGTGAAAAGGGTCAGAAGGAGTTGCTGTCAGTCGTCCCAAGTGGGCCTGTGGGTCTAGAGCACTGACTCCCATCAGTGAAGTTAGGACCTGGGGCTTTTCAGAAAAGGAAGGGTTTTGGGCCCTCCAGTTATACAGGTCAGAGGTGAAAAAGGGAACATAAATCAGAAAGGGAACAGGATGCTCATGAACCAACGGGGTTGGTGCCTCCCTCGAGGGGAGGAGTGGGGAAGCTTCCTCTGACTGAGGCTGTAGCCAAGAGGGACGAGGTGGAGAGACTGCAGAAGACAGTGGCTCAGGGGCTGGGGGCAGCGGAGGGGCCGCAGGAGGTGCCAATGAAGAAACTGGGGTTTCTTTCCTTGGGGAGCAGGAGCATTGTAAGGCAGAGGTAGTGGGTGCAGGTAGCTTTTCTCTTCTTCAGAGGAAGGCAGTACAGGAGGAGCAGAAGGTGCCACTTGAGCAGTAGGTCGAGGCAGGGAAGGGATTTTACTCAGAAGGACCTTAGAGGTGGGGTTACGAACAGCACAAGACTGGAGCCACAGTATAGGGTTCTGAACCAAACTAAACCATTGATCAATGTAAGGAAACTGATCAGGATGTCTGGGCGTTCTGGTAACAACTCGCCACACAGCTTGAACCATTGTGGGGTCCAATGACCCTTCTGGGGGCCACCCAGTTTCGAGTTTCGGCCATTCCACTTCACAGAGAGTCTGCAGTTTGCCTTTCTTAAGGAAGACTCCTTAGTCTTCTGAGAAGCCCAGAGAAAAATTCTTTAATAAACACTGCAGAGAGCTTAGCGACTGGGGACAGGAGGAGGAGTTTCCCATTTCAGGAAATAAAGTCAACAGGATTTAAGCAGAGATATTAAACCCAGCATGGACAAAAGTATTCATGTCCTGGGGTGTGGAGAATCAGAAAAACAGAAAGATTATGACCAGGAGAAACAAGAAAATGACTATAGCCACTATGTCTTGCCCCAATATTGGGTATTCTCGAACCTTGAATTATGAGGAGAAGGCAGGATGCCGGGGCTGAGGGGTCCCCGGTCTATAAGATCTGGGTGGCCCCCTCCTCGATTTATATCCAGGATACCTCAGATGCCTCCATGTCTTAAAGGCAGAGTGTTCAAATTTGGCTCTTTCTTTCAAGGGTTTTGGGAGGGATAACAAAGCCAAGTCCTGGAGACACTGGACTTGCTGAGACACAGGAAAATGAGATGTTGAGATGTTCAGGGTAAAGGATGGGGATGACAAGGAAAAGGGCCACCTGAATCCTGAAGATTCGAGAACAGCCACGAGGGAAGGTAGTAGGTGTGCAGAAAAATTAGAGTATTATGGGCATAGGTTTCCCTACACAGTGCCCTATTTAGGGGTACTGGGAAAGTTGTGGGGTGACAGAAAAGGTGGGCGAGGAGATCTGCAGGATGGCTATTTTGAATCCACCACTGCTCTGAGAAGAAGGAGAAATTTAAGTAGTTGTTGGGACATGGGGTGTGACAATCCAGGTGCCAGCAATCTTTGTGATGCCAGAAATCCCAAACTGGTGAATGTTTTTTACAGTTTTCCCCATAACAACACCCAATCTGTTTTTGACAGAAAAGATAGGACTGGGATGGCTGCCCAAGTGGCAAATAAGGGATTTGACCTCCTCGGATAGGAAGTCTGTGCTGAGTACCTTAAAGAAGTTCTTTCCCAGCGGCCTCGGACAGTAGCGACGACGGTACATACAAATTCAGACGTTAGGAACAAACAGGACACCAGACACTTAGGTATATAACCACTTATGGCAATTTAAAGACAAACAAAGGGAGGGGGTCCCATACTGAGATCATTCAGATGCCCTCCTGGCTGCGCCCCCTTATGGGGACTTAGGCCCCTCTTGGCATTGGCAGGTTGGTATAAACCCCCAACTCAGATCAAGCTAGGCTCAATACCACCATAAGCCTTAAGAGGTCGCTACAGAACCACAGGTTAGGGCCCACTCGGACTCCATAGTTTTCACCGTGGAGCCGCAGACTGGAGATTCTGGCGCAAGCCCCTGAATTCTACATTCACTCACTCACTCAGAGTTTATTACAATTCCAAAGTCGAGGCCTCTCTAAAAGGAAAAAAGAAAGAAAGGGGGAGAAAAAGAGAGAGGGAATGAAGGAAAGGCTAAATGCAACAAAAAAACTTACTGACAGAAACCCAGACTCTGTCCTCCAGCATCCTGGAGTGTTGACAGATTCATGAGGGAGGACCCCTGTCAGGCTCAATTCCCTCCCAGAGGCAGAGAGAGTCAGATCTGACTTACCTTCCCGGGACCAGAGACAGAGGACTCAGGGGCTGAATTTGGTGGGCACACCAGCAGTCAATCTGTTCCCCTCCGGAAGGCAGTGGCCTACGGGGCCCTAGAATATCTCGGGGTGCCTCCCCTATAGCCCACCATTTGTCCGGGTAAGGTGGGAACAAGTCTGGTCACGCCCAGTGGCGATATAAAATCTCACTGGGGCCTCCAAATGTTATACCCAAGCGAGTAAAGGAATGTGCCACCCTCTGAGATTTGAGTTGCAAGTCCTTTATTGCCGGCGACCGAGAGATGGCTAACACCCAAAATTCTCTCGGCCCTGAAG
Organism: Cacajao melanocephalus; assembly: GCA_963573385.1. Taxonomy (NCBI): domain Eukaryota; kingdom Metazoa; phylum Chordata; class Mammalia; order Primates; family Pitheciidae; genus Cacajao; species Cacajao melanocephalus. Next base: position 27,623 of record CAUYLG010017387.1, read on the forward strand.
AAAGAGTTAGGTGGTTTTCTTATACTCTAGTTTGAAAAGGGAGGGGGAACCTAGCTGAAGCAATTTTTTTCACAGAAGCTAAAAAAGTTAAAAGATAAACTAGTACATAAGAAGGAAACAGTACCAGGTGCAGGGGCTTAAGCTGTCACGAAAGACATACAACTTATAGATATGGGGGCTCTGGGTACTTAGCAACATCTGCATTCCCAGGGTCTGCTGATACCGCTTGACTCGGTATCTTATCAGCAGATGCATTCCTGGATGTGCCTGGTGTCATCCTGCCCCAGCCACACACTACAGCTACATACTTAATGGAGGGAAAATAACTATAAATGAAGAAGCTAAGGTGGAGTTTGGCTTCTTCAATTAAGAATGAGATGGTTAGGCCAACACAAGGTAGGTTAACACAGAGCCACTTGCATTTTTCACAGGCTTCTCAGAGGGATCACAGACTTCACAAACTTCATTATCCTCCTCCCAAACCGGCTCTTTGATCTGGGCTCCCAACCTGTTTAATGGCACATCCAGACACAGTAGAAATGGCACGTCAGTCATTTCCTGCCTCCCTCTATTTCCCCTAATTTCCAATTAGTTGACTCTTCCATCCAAATAGCTTTCAAATTTTTCCCTTCTCTTTGATCCCCACTTGTCTCCTTGCCTTCTTTTCAGACTTTCTCCAGACATCCTTCTCACCAAACTGCTTTCAGAGTGACCTGTCTGCAAATTTGTCAAATCATTCGCATATTTAATCTTTTAAATGACTTGCCATTGCTCAAGTTGTACACGGAGAGCTTATTTAAAAAGCCCAATACTCAGGCCCCACCCAGGACTAAACAAATCAGAATCTTGAATTGGGGCCTATGTATTGGTGTTTTCTCAAGTTTCCATAGGTGATTTCAGTATGTAGTTAGGGGGTGAGAACTGTGGGCTAGAGGATAAAGTCCAAACTCATTCGATATTGGAAACTTTTCATGACCAGGACCTGCCAGGGTTCCTCCCCCTCTCCTAGCACGCCCCTGCACATGCCTGTGGGGCAGCCATCCCACCTGTTTGCCCCTCCCCAAGTGCATCATTCTATTTCATGCCTTCTTGCCTTTGCTTAGACCTCTGCCTGCAAAAGAATGCCTTTTCCCCTCTTGGATTCCATGGAAATTCTCCCTATCCTTCAAGAGCAAGCCCCACCTCCATTGCCCTGACTCCTCTTCCCCAGTTCAAGGCTGCCTCCTCCAGAGCCCTGGATGCCCCATCGGTGTAGCACTCCTGTCATCACAGGAGCTGTCTGCATGTCTGTCTCCTCCACTGGAGGGTGGGCTCCAGGAGGTTGCTGAATGAGGAAAGAAATAAAGGGTTCAAAAAGGCCAAGGAGAGGAAATCATTCTGTTTCTTTGAATTATTGTACTGATGTGGCTTTATACCTCATCAGACACGTGTTAAGAAAACAAAACTCTGTTTGATTTTAATGAAAGCACTGAAAATGTGTTAGTAGTAGTAATGTGGTATACCATTAATTGAATATTTGCTAGCTACGGTCTTTATATTTACTGCCTTCTTTAGCTATCACAATAATCTTCTCAGGTGTTACTCTGATTTTATATAACAAGTTAAACAAAATGCTATGTGATCAAGTAATGCAAGATGGTAGAAAATACGAAGTATAATACTTACATGGTCACCTGGTCAGCAGTGTGTTAATGGCATGCTGTAGGCTCATCAGGAAAAACTGGTTTTATTGGTAAAAATAGCTAACCATATTGTATTAGTCTGTTTTCACAGTGCTGTAAAGAACTGTGTAATTTATGAAGAAAAAAAGGTTTCATTGACTAACAGTTTAGCGGGTTTAAAGGGAAGCATGACTGGGGGGCCTCAGGAGACTTAACAATCATGGCAGAAGGTGAAAGGGAAGCAAGGACCTTCTTCACATGGCAGCAGGAGAGAGAGAGAGAGCAAAGGGGGAAGTGCCACACACTTTTAAACCATCACATCTTGTAAGAACTCACTGTCATGAGAACAGCAAGGAAGAAATCCACCCCCATGATCCACTCACCTCCCACCAGGACCCTCCTCCAGTTCAGCATGAAATTCAGGCAGGGACACAAACCCAAACCACATCACACATGTAGTTTTTTTGAGTGGCAGATACATGTTTGACACTGTATTTGGCATAAAACAAGCACAAATGTTAAGCATACTGATCAAAAGATGAGACGGTGGTTTATATTTGCTAATGTTTGGAATCACACGAATCTAGTCTTCCTTTTAAATGTGTTAGAAATTAGTTTGAAGCTCAGAGTCACAAGATCAGGGGTGAAAACCCAACCTTTCCAATGACAAGTGTTGTGGTGCATGAACTTTGGCTGCCTTTTTCTGAGCCTTGGTGTCCCATCTTTGAAATGGAAATACAATTTTCTGGCCTGCAGTAGCGTTGTGAGAAGGAAAATGAGGTGGTGTGTATGAAAGTGATTTGTCAATGGTACAGGACTACACAGGAATAAGGCCGGGTGTTTTTGTCTTTGTTCTGTGTTTGGGTCGAGGAGGTTGGCCTTTGGGAGGAGTCAGGATGAGGAAGGTGGTGTTCTGCTGGGTAAGCGGATATGGGCGCTGAAACAATCGCATGCTGCCTGAATTCCAGGCAGGGTGGGGCATGAGGATGCTGGGATGTGAGCCCGAGAAAAACATTTGGAATGAGCTACTTAGGGAGAACGAGGGAGTAGAGAAGAACAGTTGAAAATTAGAGTCTTGCTGTGTTTTTGAAATAATGGAGCTGAGACAATGTTATCGGTTAGAGTTTTGCATTGGGTTGCCTGTAACCAAAGACCAGACCAGAGGCCACAGATCAGCTCCAGGGAGCTTGACATGTTGATCTTTTATTCTTAGGTTATTCCTAACAATTCTGTTCCCAAGAGCTCTGAAACTTTCTGCATCTGAATTCAAGAGCTTACTAGCCTTGTGGCCTCAGTATCTTGATTCCAAGCGTGTTGATGGATGAACCCGTTCAGAACTGCTTCTCACAGGCTCACATCCTGATCATGTGTGCTCAGTTTCCTCTTTAAAGATGAAACCAAGGCTTTCTTTTTTTTATTCTAATAGATTGAAAAATCTTTTCAAAGTATAACAGCACTGATCTCAAAGTAAGATTTTGGGGAAAAAGAACGATCTCCTTCTGCTGCTCTGTGGAGGTGAGCTAGAATACAGTCGTGCCTTATTGTCACAGTCATCACTGTCCTGAACTTACTGAAAGCTTTCTAGAGCAGGAATCAGTAGGGCATGTTTAAGTGATCATTACATGCATTTTAAGATAGACTTGACATTCTAAAATACCTCAACAGATGGAAAAAGGATGGATGAAACAAACACAATTAAGTTTAACCAGAAAAAATTTTTAGTGTGAGTTTAAAAATCCAGTCCTAGAGGTTTGGAAGCCAAAGGAGAGGAATAAAACAAGAGAAGAAAGGAGAAGTTGAGGAAAAAAAAAAAACTGGAGGAAGCCCCTATATTGTAAACGAAATCAATTATTAAGCACTTACTACTTGCTGTGAACTTGCTGAGTGTTCACACACTCTCAGTCCTCCCAGAACTCCATGACATGTGTAGTATTCACTCCATTTTATAGATGAGGAAACTGAGGCGTATAGTGAGGTCAACCACTTTAATAAGTGGGATCCCAGCATCTGCCATTTGAGGAGTGTGGCATAGTAAGGCATGTGGAACCAGGAATCTAGAAACTTCTTTTTTTTTCTTTTTCTTTTTTTAAATTAAGTCAGGGTCTTGCTATGTTGGCCAGGTTGGTCTTGAACTCTTGGCCTTAAGCAGTCTTCCTGCCTTGGCCTCTTAAAGTACTAGGATTACAGGCATGAGCTACCACACCCAGCCAGGAGTTTAGAAACTTCTTTTGGTCACACTATAAGATCTTAGGCTTTTCTGTAAAGTTTTTTGGGTTTTTGTCTTGTTTTGTTTTGTTTTTGTTGTTATAGGGGAGTAGCTGAAGAAATTGGAGACGTATAGCCCACGAAAGGGCAAACATTCAAAGGGCTGTCCTTTGGCAAAGGCTACAGTTGAGGGCCCCTCAGTTGCTCCCTCCCTGGTGGGGACTTCTCTAACAAGGAGATTCACACACTGGCTGGAGCCATCCTGAGCCCCCACACCACTCCCCATCTGAAGAATCTCTAAAATCCATCAGAATGAGTCAGAGTGCATGTTCCACTAAGCATCATGCCCTCTGTGCTTTTTGTTATCTATAGCACCTCAAGCTCTGGTCATAGTGGAGTGATGCTTACTCATCTGCCCATTTTGAGAAAGGTCTGGGGGCAGGATGACTGGCTGCTTGGGACTCAGGAGCATTTCTTTGTGTGGTCTCAGCACCATCTTGTGGACACAGCACTGTGCATTGGAGATGAGCTGTGGTCATCCGCCCCACCTCTCGGGCCAGGACAGCCCTCTGCCCTGCCTCCTCTCCTTGCCTGGCACTCATTGCCTCTCACAGCACAAGCCACTTTACTGTGCTTTAAAGGCCCCTCACCGCCAAGGTGAGGATGGACCAGGATGATGCTGTGAAGGGAACAGAGTGCCCTAGTGCTGAAATTCTTTGGCCTTCTCAGCCCCGTCTCCTAACACTCTGGTGAAGCTGGCTGCCCTGATGTTTCTATGTGTGAAGAAACTAGAGAATCACCTAACTCAGGGTTAAGTGATGCTTTGCGGGCGAATTTGCTCAATCTTTTCACCTGGACAGGAAAGGGTAACGTATGGGCCTATAGAAAGCCCTCAGTGGGGTAGAAGCTCCCCTCTGGTTATTTGAACCCTTAACCTCTTCTCTGTTTATTCTTCACAGTGGGGCTGTGCAGGTGCCATATCCTTAATGGGCACACAGGGCTCCCCAAAACAATATAGTCACTTAATTTTGTATCTGTTAACACAAAATATTGACTGTATTTATCACAATATTACATTGTGATGCATGTATCCTTTGAAAGTATTATAAAAATACTTTTTTTATACAATATTTTGAAAGTATCAAAAAAATTTTTTTTCACTGTCCCAAAAATATTAACATATTCTCCCAAGGCCTTAATATATGAACTCTTACTGTATTACCTATAGTCCCTTATTTTGTTGGAAGATTTGGTTTTGCATTTACCTTCCACAAGCACTTTTCCCCTGGCTTCCTTTCTTTTGGGTTCAGCCTGGCCTGAGCCTCTCAGCTCCTGACCCTACGGCAGCCTGCAGAGCTGAGCTTGCCTGGACTTGGAGGAAGCTGTTACAGCCTGAATCTCTCCAGGCCACTCAACTCGCCGCTTCAGTGTTAGGGAAATCCCCACTTACAAACTGACCCCCTCCTTCCAATACCTTTCAACTGTCGAGCATTTAATTGGTTGCTAGCATCATAATGAGATGGGCTAGAGAACAAAAGCTGTAGTTAGAGGTTTTTGTTTGTTTTCTGGGATTTTCATGGAAAATTATGAGAGTAAAAAGCAATAGAATGAGATACTACATTTTATCCGTATTATCTCATTTAATCCTCATAAGAACGAGGTCACACTGCTGTGTCCACTTTATAGATTTTTTTTAAAAACCAGGCGTAGAGATGTTAATTAGCTTCTACATGTGCTTACAGCTAGCAAGTTAGCGGAACTGGAATTTAAACCCAGGAGTGGGTAAGCAGTGCTTTAGCTCTGAAGATAAAGACAACTCACTATACTCATTTAGCTAGTGAGTGGCACAGTCAAACAAAGATAAAGATAACTCACTATACAGGAAGAAAAAGGATGCCCGACAGAACAAGAAAGGAAAGCTTGGAGCTATCGACTACATCTGACATTTCCCAGTAATTTAATCAAGGACTTCAAGGAAGCTTGAACCAAAATCTAAAATAAAGCATATAAACATGCCAATTCCCAAAGTGAACCCAAATTTTTAATTATTTTTTACTGAACGAAATACAAACTAATGAATCCATTAAACTGAGACTTAAATGAAAAAGATTCTAAAATCAAAAACCCAAAACATCAAAATATTCTCTAAAATAAATTGTAACCAAACTGATGTGTTATTAAAAATCCCCTTTGTCTGAAGAGAAGGGAGCAGATGTGGTTTGTCAGGTCTGTAAAGAGACTGGGGAGGTAATGAGGCTGAATGCAGGAGAAGCTCCTTTAGGAAGGTGAAAGGATGTCACTATCCAAAACAGACATAGAACTCAGTAAACGCATAAGACCCTAGCTTTGTTTTTATTCATCAGTTTATAGCCAAATTTGAGTGCCTTCTGATTTAAGAGGATAAGTGCACATAATGGAAATTTATTGATGATCTAAGTATTTATCTGAAACACCCTTCTTTCTACCAAGCTTTTTATCAGAATAGCGAATAAACAGTGAACTTGAAAGATTTTTTATTTAAATGGTTATTGCCAGCTTGGTGTGGTGGCTCACATCTGTAATCCCAGCACTTTGGGAGGCCAGAGCAGGAGGATCACTTGTGCCCAGGAATTCAGGACAAGTCTAGGCAGCATGGCAAGACCCTGTCTCTACAAAGAAATTTAAAAAATTAGCTGGGCATGTTAGCGGGCACCTGTGGTCCTGACTACTCAGGAGCTGAGGTGGGAGGCTCCCTTGAGCCCAGGAGTTCAAGGCTGCAGTGAGCAGTGATCAAGCTACTATACTCCAGCCTGGGTGGCAGAGTGAGACCCTGTCACTAAAAACAAAGAAAAAATAATTCCTTTTTCCATTTGCTTAGAAGAGGTGCTAATAATGCAACTAAAGAAAGAAAATTATTTAAATGGTAGTTGTAATCAAATGCACGTGTGTGTATGGGAGCCAAAGCTGAGGTGTCGCTGCTCTCTGAATTAAGAAAGAATAATTAGTCATTGAGCCCCTACAGGTTACTGAGCACTGTGAGGTGGGTGGGGAACTCTGGGCACACATTGAAATAAGACATTTGTCCCTGCCATTGAGGAATTTCACATTCCCTAGTTTGGGGTCTGGGGCCAAGGCTTAGCTAATACTTGCTACTGCTGACATTTTTGACTAATAATTAATTGGTAATAATAATAGTTAATGTTTATGAAGCTTGATTTTTGTGCCAGATGGTATGCCAAACACTTTAAAGGTACTGTCACTTAGTCCTCATGTTAACCCTGGTATTTTCTGTTATTAGCTCCATTTTGCAGAGGAAGAAACTGAGATGCAAAGAGTTTTCAAAATTTGCACAGGGTCACAGCCTGAGTGTGACAGAGTCAGGTCCCCCAGACACCAAAGTTCAGACTGTGAGCTACTGTACCAGACTGGACATGGTGTGCCTTATCCTAAAGTGTCATAGAGCCCTGTTTTAAGAATGGACTATAACAGTGCTTTGAGAGACTCTTAGTTCTTTTAGTTCAGTAACTTTAATCTCCTCACCGTGATTCCTTTTCTTTGCTCCCATCTTATGTATGTATATACTCATTATTATCTTGAAATGGGAGTAGATCAAAATCAAAATAAGTCATATAAGTGCCATATATTACCTTGAAGTTCACATTTTATAAGAAAATGAATTGAAAGTAGAATTTATGGAAAATGCTGAATTTCCCTTAAATGTTCACCCCAGGGCCACCTGGTGGTCCCATATGGCATCTTCGTGTATAGTGAGAAATAGCCCCCTTCTGGCAGGGACTGCCGCTCTGCACTGAGGGACGTGCCCGGCCAAACAGAGCCTGGGCTGCCTCTCAGCCTACCACAGGCATGTACCCAACATGTGGCAGTTCTGCTCCAGGCCCGGCTACATTTTGCCGGCTGCACACTGGTCAGTAGGCTAGGGTGTTGCCCTATGAGCCTTTGAGAGTTTGGTCACTAAATGAAACCAAGAAAAACATGGACAAGCTAAGTTCTTGATGCTTTGGTGGTCCTGAACCTGAAATGGAAAGTGTGGTTTTTGAGTCACGCTGCCTGGGTTTGAATCCCACCTCTGCCACTCACTAGCTAAACGATCTTGGCCGAGTTCCACAGCCTCTCTGAACCTCACTTTTCTCATTTGTGAAATGAGAAGGATTGCTGTGAGGCCTAAATGGAATGATCTAAATGCAGTGTGTAATGGTGCTGAGCACACACAGCACATATGTGCTTGTTAGGTGTTGGGACACAGCTTGGATGACATAGGTAGGTGACTTCCTCCTGTCAAATGATAAGTCACAATGAAGACATTGATGCACTTGTTAAGGGTATGGGGATGTCACTTTAAAGCAGTTCTCAGGCTACGCAGAGGGGCTCCAGCAGAAGCAGGAGATATGGTAAGCAGTTTCTTCACAGTGTAGTCAGAAGTCACGGGCCAGGTCGCACATACTACATATCTCGGTAATTTTCAGCAGGATGCAAAAGGACACCCATCCAGACCCTGTCTCCCAGACTCTGGTTCAATGTCATGATATCATCGATCTCAAATTCTTTTTGCAGTTCCCCACGAATGTCTGATATACATAGTTTTGCTGAGAACCACCATTGTAAGCACACACAACCGTCCCTTTTCCATCTACTGTTCGTTGCCTGAGGGAGGACGAGGCTTATTACTGGTGTGCTGGGATTCAGAGCATCTGCAGTTCCATGACCCAGCAGCAGGCCACAGACCCAGCACCATCTCCAGATTAGCTCCTCACAGAGGCGGCCAGGTGAGGGAGCAGACGCCAGAAGGAAGCGACTGGTGACTACAGGGTGAAAAGCTGCCAGAGTATGGGAAGGGAAGATGTTACGTGGAAGCTAAGTCCTTTACGAACACCTGGCACCAAGGCCTCACAGACAACACCCCCACGTCGCCACCTTTACAACGTTTTTAGTGTTAAATTTTAAAGCGTTTGTTGCCAATTCAGCCCAAGTACTCGAGACAAAGGCCAAATTCCTGGACTTTGAACAAAGCATGTCAGTTGTGCTTGAAAGATTGCTGTTTTTCTTCCTTTGGGCCAAAACACTGATAGTAAGCAGCTTTTCAGTGTTTCAGAGCTGTGGCTCAGTGTTTTAACTTGTTTGTGCTGTAATAGCTTTGTGGGCAGTGGACAGCTCTGTTTTATCTTATGCGGCTCAGCTTTAGGCCAGCAGTGTTGATTTGTGTGTGGGATGGGTTCTTTCTCCTTTTTCATGTCAGCACAACCTTCTTGACTTTTTTTTTTATGAGCAACAAATGCCTTTTTCTCCATTTGCATAGGCGGGAAATAGCAGGGCAGTTCGTGATGACCTGACACTGGGTCTGGAAAGTTTGGTGACAGTGCCAGGCATGATAGGCTCTATAAAGCTTACTTTCGGGTGCTTTCTGTTTTTGCATTCATTAAGTAAAGGTTTATTAACAATTATTATGTGGCAGTTGCAGTGCAGAGTGCCAGGAAAACTGGTCAACAGTCTCGGCCCTCATAGAATTTTTACTCTGTAGTAAAAGCACACACTTGTCAAGTAACTTTTAATTACAATCTTAATAAGTACCATGAGAGAGAAGTATGCTAAAAATATATATATATAACAGAGGAACCAGATGGGAGGAGAGAAGCAGGTGGTAGATGGAGGTGAGGGTGGGCTGCCCAGGCTAGAAGGGCATTCCAGGCTGCAGAAGCAGCATGTGCAAAGGCTCTGGGATGGGAAGGCCCCGGGCACACCCAAGGAACAGAAAGATGGCTAGTGTGGGTTAGAATGGCAGGAAAGGAGGTCAGATCACAGGAGACCTTAGAAGCCTTGGTAAGGCAGCTGAGATTTGGATTCAGTGTTTTGACAAGCCCAGCTGACCGCTCCCAGTTCCATATTGGCCGGGAGACTCTTCCCTCCATCATGGAGGAGGCTCATGCCAGAAGCCAGCTCTGCCCTTGGAGACTGTCTTCCCCCAGTGCTCCCCTGAGGCTTCACACCCACCAGTCTCATGCTGCACCCTGACTGGCAGGTCCCCAGCATGAGCTTCATCATCCCTGGGGTCTGCATTATCACAGGCCTGTAATAAGAGGGTAAACCTACATACTCATGCGGGGAGGGGAGGCAAATGAAAACCCCTCTTCCTGAGGCATTCACTTTAGAGTAGCAAATCCTGGCTGTGTCAGTGTTTTCTGGGCTGTAGGACAGGCACAGATTGATTACATGTCAGGCGGCACCTTGAAAATGCCTCCTGGACACCTGTTGTCCACCTGGCCAGCCGTGAAGGATCCCGGGTCCAAGGCCCATCACCCAGCAATGCTCAGGTCATCCTGGCAACTGCCACCTGGGATCAAGGGGCTGCTTGCCTTAACTGCCATCCTTGGCTGCCCTGCTTGCAGACCTCTCTGGCACATTCCTCATTCTCTCTGTGACTTCTTGGCATGTGACTCAGGCTGGCTGCCCCCAACTGCCCAACCTCTTCAATCCCATTCTGGGTCTTTTCCAGCTGCCAGCTTCTTTTATGGGGGTCTTGTATAACAAAACTGTGATTTGGACTCACTGCTGGGCCCTTTTGTGCCATATAGAACAAGTCCCCTGCTCTGACTTAATTACTGCTGTGTAAGTGCACATACATGTGAGGCAGCAGAGTGCAGTAGGCAAGACGCTGTTCCTCCATCAGAAATTATAGGCTGTGCCATAAGCAAGTCACTTCTCTGGGCTCAGTTACCATATCTGTACTATGGGCATGTTAATAATACCAGCTTCCATATTGAGCACCAACTGTTAATTCATTGACTCCTGTGAGTACATACTAGTATTTCCATTTTTATGTGCCGGCCTCCACAGGATTGTGGAGGTGATTAAATGAATTAAGATAATAAGTGCTTTACAACTTGAAATGTATCTGATAAAAGCAATTTTATTCAATATTGGAGAATTCGGACAGATGAAAATTGTAATTGGCAATATTTATGGTGACCATCCTCATGTAATATTGATTTACAAACATATGTTTTTATAGTACACATTCATTTTTTAAATGAATACTGAGGGCCTCCTCTGTGTCAGGTACTGTTCTGGGTACATAAGATGTATCACTGAAGAAAATCAAAGATTGCTACTCTTGTGGGGCTTAAATTTTAGCAAGCAGATAAACAATACATAAGTCAGTCCACTTTGTATATCGGAATGTTGAGTGCCGTGGAAAATCTAAAAGGCAGAGCAGGGCGAGGGGGATTGTAAATGCAGGGGACAGAGGCAGGTTGCTTTTCTGGGAATTGTGAGTGCAGGGAAAGGTGGTTGCTTTTGGGGGGATCGTGAGTGCAGGGGACAGTGGCAGGTTGCCTTTTTTAGTCAGGGTGAGCCTGGTTTGTGTTTCATATACATGGTTATGTCACTTACTCGCCAGACGTTTACTGTGTGCCCCCGCCATGTGCTGTGGCCTGGAGATACAGCAGTGAACCGTGAGCAGCCTAGATAAGCAGCTCCTCCTGGAGCTTACTTTCTGGCGAGCAGAGTGGACAGTAAACAAGCAGGCAAGGACAGGTGATAATTGCAGGTTGAGGTAAGCGGTATGAAGAAATAAACAAGGTGATGGGAGGGCAAGCCAAAGGGGCAGCAGATAGAGAGATGGGGTGGTCTCTCCAAGGAGGCATTTGAGCTGGGCCTGAAGCACAAGTCTCAGCCAGCCATGGGCAGTGCCGGAACCATGTGGGTCAAAAGCCTCAGGGCCGGAGGAGGCTGAGCTGGTGCAGTCAGCCCGGGAAGCCTGTGTGCCTGAGCAAAGGCAGCACGAGGGGTGCAGTGGGAGGGAGCAAGGGAGTCTGGAGAGTGGACAGCGCAGGGCCTTGCTAGCCACCAGGAAGGATCTGACTTTATCCTAAGATCAGGGGAAGGCCTCAGAAGGGCTTTGAGCAGGGCTTGACGATCTCATTTGTGGTGTTTTGTTGTTGTTGTTTTTTGAGACTGAGTTTCGCTTTTGTTGCCCAGGCTGGAGTGCGATGATGCGATCTCAGCTCACTGCACCCTCCGCCTCCCGGGTTCTAGTGATTCTCCTGCCTCAGCTTCCCAAGTAGCTGAGATTACAGGAACATACCACTATGTCCAGCTAATTTTTTTTGTATTTAGTAGAGACAGGGTTTCGCCATGTTGGTCAGGCTGGTCTTGAACTCCTGACCTCAGGTGATCCACCCGCCTCAGCCTCCCAAAGTGCTGGGATTACAGGTGTGAGCCACCATGCCTGGCCTTGTTTGTGTTTTTAAAGATCACCCGGCCGAGGTGGGTGGATCACGAGGTCAGGAGTTAAAGACCAGCCTGGCCAAGATGGCAAAACCCCATCTCTACTGAAAATATAAAAAGTAACCAGGTGTGGTGGTGGTTGCCTGTAATCCCAGCTACTCCAGAGGCTGAGGCAGAGGTTGCAGTGAGCTGAGATCTCATCACTGCACTCCAGCCTTTGATAGAGCAAGACTTTGTCTCAAAATAAATAAATAAAGATCATGCTACATACTGCATGAAGGGTAAGCCGCATGAGCAGTTCTCTCCACAGCCACCAGCTGGGAAGAATGCAGTCAGTTCTCAAGCTAATTCCAGTTGACATTTCTTGAACCCTCTCCTAGGTGCCACGGACCACACGTGGTGCTTTTTGGGCGCGTCATCTCAGTCACTCCTCACTGCCCAGTTGCTGGTTCATCCAGGAAGCACCGATGTAAACTGTGATTCACTGTCTTGCAGGAGTCCCCAGAAATCCGGGGTGCAGAGGGGCCGGGGGTGGGGAGCGGCAGTGCAGTGGGGGAGGCGGATTTAGATTATTTAACACCAGAGCAGCAGCTGGTGCTTCGTTCATTTTAGGACAACTCATCCTTGTGATTAGCTGGAGGTTCACTCTTGTTCAGGAGCCAGAATGTAAATAGCTCTTCCCTTTGCCCTCCCCGAGATGTAGCAGTCAACTGAGAGGTACAGAGCCACCTTCCATTCAATCAGCTAGTCCTTTGGGGTCACAAGGAAATGCTGGTTGACCTTTGAAACCAACTCTTAATGATAAGTTGACCCCTAAAATAAAAATTTTCAGGGGACAGGAACCCTGTCCTGGGGAACTCTGGGACGCAGCATTCCTCACAGCATTCAGATTTAAAAATACCTTCTATTAATACATTTTGGGACTCTGAGTGTCAGTGGAATTTGGGTAAAACAAGAAATGGAGACACAGCACTCAGAGGCTTCCGAGAGATTCTCTAAGCCTGTTTGCCAGATTTCTTAAGCAAGCAGGTGCCCAGGCAAGCTTGATCCTGAGATGAACCCAAGGTGCAGGAGCTACCCTGAAACACCGTTGCATTTCAAAAAGAAAAAAGAAACCCAGGACCTTTCCCCCCTTTCATCTTTCCAAACAAGCAACCTAAAATATTTAACTGGGCCCATTGCATCATTCATGAATCTGACAGTACTTGTTCTCACAATCCTTGTGCACGCAACTACAAGTCCAGCGCCCTAATGTTTACCTTCTCCAGATAGTAGGTGAGGCTGTCCAAGCTGGCTTCCCTCTCTGAGTGCACCCCAGCAGCTTCCCGATGGTGGCCTTTAGAATAGCCTGAATTTCAATTAAAAAATAAGCTTCCCTGTCACACTGTGCCTTCTTGAATCTGATAGCTTAAGTGCAGTAAAGTCTGATAAATGTAGCTTTTCTGCACGCGTTTCAGGCCGCATTTAGAAGGCAAAATCAAGAGGATTTTCCTTTTCCTAGACACAGCTCAGCTCTATAAAGGGCTTCTGTTTTGTAATCTGTTTTCGAGATCTGATGCATGTGTTTCTAACACCCCGTCACGTGAGGAGGTCTGACGTAGTCACCCAACATGACTATGAGAAAATATACTGCAAAGATGTGTGTGGGATGGTGCAGCCAGCTCGCTGAAGCAAAATGTCCTTTGTCAGAAAACTTTCCGCAGGGAATAACAGACCCGCACAGCAGATTTCACTTTGATATGGGCCCTGCACTGGCCCAGTATGGACTGCGGGTTTGACTTTTGCAGGATTCCAGGTCAGTATCCTAATACAGTGCGTTCTTTTTTTAGTTAGGTTTTATTTCTAAGTTTCTTTTTATAGAAGACGACTTGCAGTAGAGGGAGGAGAAAGTTGCTCTGTCGATTCAGTTGTTATTATGTACATTAGGAGTTGAGTGGCCAAGGGACTCACAAGAAGGCTCTTGGCCCTTTCCTCTGATTAGAAGATCTAGAAAAATGGGGTTCTGTCTGGCCCTGGAGAGTGGCTTTGAGTAAGTGACTTGTAGTTTTCACTAAGAATGCAGACTGAAAAGGTTTACTTCACTCTCCTCTCTGTAATGTCTTAAAGATTTTCTAGTAAAAATACGCCAGATTTTACTAACAAGCTCTATAAAGAGCTGCATAATAGATACATTAGTTAACAACTTAAAGATTTTTCAAGAGTTTTTTTGCATTGGAAAAATTAGAATTTATATGGAAACTATCATTGTAAGTTTTCTTCTATGCATTTCAGTAAGATGGCCTTAACTAATTGAAGGGAGAGAAGATTTAATTAAGCTGGAAATACTGGGAAGTAGTTAGTAAGATTATTGCCAAGAATTGTTTCCCTTATTTTCAAATTCATTCCCAGAATGAGTGAACCAATACTTAAAAGCAATATTCAGGATAGATTACAGTGACCACGCTAACCTTTGAGACTTGGAAGGCAAGGATGGAAGCAATGATAGATTGATTGTATAAACAGATTGTAGGTAGCAGCCCTGCAAATCAAAGAGCAGTTTCCACCTGGGTATGAGGAGGAGCAGACTGCTGGTCCATCTGGTTTTTCAGCCTTGTTCAAACTCAGGAAATAGTAATCGCCTCAAACTTGGAAAATTAAAGACAGGTATAGAGTGTGTGTATATCTGCATGACTGTGGGTGTGTCTGTGTTTCTGTATCCCTTGGTCTTTCCAGCTATCTCCTGAGGATTTCTGCTTAGTGTTTTACCACACTTTTATTCACTGTCTCTTTAGTCCTTTTAGGCTTATGTATATTTATTTTGTTGAGTAAAATTTTTAAATAATTTCTTTGAAAATTAACATTTTTAATTAAAATTGTTTTGACTTTTTTTTGAGGGGGGGGTTAGCACAGCAGTTCTCAAACTTTTTGGTCCCTAGACTCCCTTACATTCTTACAGTCATTGGGGACCCAAAGAGCTTTTGTTTATCTGAGTTCTTTCTATCAATATTTACCACATTCAACATTTTAAATGAGAATTTAAAGAACTATGAGATCGATGCAAAAGTAATTGTAGTTTTTGCCATTAGTTTTAATTGCGCCAACCTAATATTTATTAACTGATGGAAAATGACTGATAAATCCAACTGAATGATAAAATAACATCTTATTAAAAGTATTTTCTAAAAGAAAAAAATAGTGACAGGACTAGTACGGTTTTACATTTTTGCAAATGTTTTAAAGTCTGTCTTAATAGAAAGAGCTAGATTTTCATCCCTGCTCCTGCCTTCAGCTCTGGTATGCTGTTTTAGTTGAAGTATGTAAAGGAAATCCAGCTTCTCACAAATAGGCAGTTGGAAGGGAAGTTTTTTAATAGCCTTTTCAGCTAATTGTGGATATTCTTTGATACTACACCAAAACTTGACAAGTGATAATTTCCTAAAAGTGTATTTTTATCAGTAAATCTTTAAGACATGGCAGAGAGAAGAGTGAAACAATCCTACATTCTTACGATTCAAAGGCACTTTCTCAAGGCTGCCCTCTAGGGCCAGTTCCTTTCTGCTCACTGCCAACATCACCAGCAACACATTGTCATGCCTACAGGTGCAGAGAGTACAGAGATGATCAGATTGTCCCTGTACTCAAGGAGCTCATAGGGAAGGTATAAATGTGAACAAGTGCATGATATCATACATTGCAATGATGCTAAACCAAAAACTAGAAATTCCAGAGGAGCAAGGCTACCCAGATGAGACAAGAACAAGTGAGGATTGCCAGGCTGGGGAACTAGGGACTGGGAGAGAAGGATAATTTTAAGAGGAAATACAGTTTCTCTCCTAAGGCTTTATTCAGGCAGAATGTAGAAGTTTCCCAAAGTTAAAAGAAAAGGGACCCATGACAAGGGAGAGTGTGCTGTGTGTGTGTGTGTGTGTGTGTGTTTGTAGGGCGGGGGAGGAGGTATAGATTTGGGGAGTGGGAAGGCTAGGATGGAGAAGGAGACTTCTTTTTTTTTTTTTTTTTTTTTTTTTTTTTTAATATGATTGGTGATAATACACCTTGGTGTTTTGTTGGGGAGGAGCAGCAGCGGACACCAACCACC
>CAUYLG010017389.1:0-20147 GCA_963573385.1 Cacajao melanocephalus
TGACCAAGATCGAGACGCTGCGCCTGGCCATCCGCTACATCGGCCACCTGTCGGCCGTGCTGGGCCTCAGCGAGGAGAGTCTGCAGCGCCGGCGCCGGCAGCGCGGGGACGCGGGGTCCCCTCGGGGTTGCCCGCTGTGCCCAGACAGCGGCCCCGCGCAAGCGCAGACGCAGAGGGAGGGGTTGGAGCTGGGGCAGGGGCAGGGGCAGGGGCAGGGGCGCGGGCGGGTCGTCCGTGCCAGGGCGTCCTGGGGGTCTTCGCCCTCCTGCCCCGGAGCCCGAGCGGCGCCCGAACGCCTGGGGAGCGGGGACCACGACACGGATCCCTGGGCGACACCCCCTTACTGCCCCAAGATACAGTCGCCCCCGTATTCGTCCCAAGGGACAACCTCTGACGCTTCTCTTTGGACGCCACCCCAAAGCTGTCCGTGGACTCAGTCATCCCCAGAACCCCGGAACCCGCCAGCACCCTGGACAACGCCCCCAGCAACCCTGGAGCTGGCCGCAGTGTACCAGGTACGTGTGTGGATCTGGCTGTGCTCCCCAGCCTCCAGGCTGCAGAGAATCTCATTCTTTTTAGATCCCAGCTTGTCTACCCCAGGATTATCTAACGGAGGGAGAATGGAAGGAACCCCCGGCTCCTTGGGAGAAGAGGTGGAACCCTGGGAAGTTAAGGCGACACCACTGTCGCCAGAAGTAGTCTTCACAGCCGTGGGAAAAAGGGGGAGCCCGCAGGATGGGCATGCTGACAGGAAAATCGCCTCAAGTGCTAATAAGGGTGCAGTGGGGGAAGGAAGCCCCCGGGTAAGGGCAGCACTTCCTGAGTAGACGGGCCTGGAGCTGGTGATTTCAGTTTTCCTCAAGCTCCATTCATTCATGAGGCTCATGCATGACTCACGGTCCATAAAAAATCATACTAACCAAAATGTGTTGAACACTTTCTACGTGCCCAGCATCATTCTTGGCACCTTACATGTATTATTCAGCCCCAGTAATGACCTTAGGAAGCAGGTATTATCATTGGCATCCCTGTTTTACTGGTGAGAAAACAGACTAAAAAAGGTTACCTGCGTTCTCGTTGCTAGTGAGTCACAGAGCTGGGACTTCAGCCTTAGCAGAGCTTCTCCTGAGCCAGTGCTCTTAAACACTTGGCTTTGCTGCATCCACGGCAGGGCTGTCCAGACGCTGCCAGCCACACCATGGCAAGCAGCCGGGTTCGAGGTCTCTGGACATCAGAGACTGGCCAGCTAACCAAGTGCTCTTGTCTCTCTTGCAGGGTCTCTCTGTGTCTCCAGAGTCCCGTCTGTCGCTGGGAACTCCATCTCTCCTGCCCCGCCCATCCTGCCAGAGACTGCAGCCTCAGACGCCCTGGGGGTGCTGGAGCCACAGTACAGAGGTGCTGCCCACCTCGGAGGACCAGGGACCGGGTGCCGCCTTCCAGCTTAGTGAAGCGAGCCCTCCCCAGAGCTCAGCCCTGCGGTTCAGTGGCTGCTCTGACCTTTGGCAAGAAGATGTGGAGGGGGCCCGCCTCGGCGTCTTCTACTAAACCGCCTCAGCTTCCCTCTTTCCATCCAGGAATCAGCGCTGTAGTGTGGCTCCCTCCTCGTTTCCTACTTCAGTGGCTTTTCATGCTTTCCTTTAGCCACGCCTCCCTTTTGTCAAGTGATGTCTTTCAGGGAAGCAGTGTTTGAAATAGATAGTGGGCATCTTCCCTGGATGGAGTCAGGGTGGGGGCAGTGTCTTCCATGGCTAGACACCCCTAGAATGCCTGGCGCTCTGCAGAGCACAGGCTGAGCTGCACTAAAAAGGGGTCTCCTTTACCCCGAAGGCAGCCGGGCTGGGACAGGTGGGAGAATGGGTGTGGGAGGCATGCCCCATGCTCTGCTTCTTGGTGACAGTTGACCTGAGCCCTGTATGCTGTGATTTTTTTGTATGTAGAAAGAAAAAACACACATACAACAGAAATTTGATTTGGTCTGTTTTTTGTCCATCAACTTGGGTTTTTCTTGCCTCTGGAAAAGGAAACATTTTCCTTCTGTGTGGAACAAGTCATGCTGCTCTTCCCTTCCCGATTCCAGGCCTGCCAAGGTTCCTGTGGGCCCTCATTGGTCAGTTTGACAGTATGTATTGCGCTGGAGCTTCAGAGCCAGAAGTTCCACCTAGCTCGCTGTGCAAGGTAGCACAGGTGGGCTCAGCTTGGGCCCACCCTCTTGCCCCAGCCACATCACCATTGTCCTTTTGGGTTCTTCTGGGTGCACTCCTGATGACTGTTGGGTGGGTGCATGCAGCTATGGGCACACAGACAGGACCCCCACATGAGGAGACCAGAGTCCCAGACACCTGTGATTTCAGGCTCTTTCACAATTAAATGAAGTTTTTTCCAAGGAATGCTGTGAGTGCTTCCTGTGTGCTAGGCCCAGTGTATAAGAAGTAAGTTTGTGAAGGCTGACATACTAGAATGCCATGGGCTGGGTGCCCTGGCTCACGCCTATAATCCCAGCACTTTGAGAGGCTAAAGCGGGAGGATCCCTTGAGGCCAGGAGTTCGAGACCAGCCTGGGCAACATAGCAAGACCCCGTCCCTACAAAAAACTTTTAAAAAAACAGACAACCACAGACTGGGTGGCTTAAACAACAGAAATGTATTTTCTCACAGTTCTGGAGGTTGGAAGTGCAAGATGAAGGCTTAGGCAGGTTTCGTTTCTTCTGGGGCCTCTCTGCGGCTTGCAGGTAACTGCCTGTTTACTGTGCCCCACACAGCCACACATCTGTCTCTGTTGTCTGTGTCCTGATTTTTTATAAGGGCACAGTCATGTTGGATCAGGAGCTACCCTAAGGGCCCCATTGAACCATATTTACCTCTTTTCGGGATATTTCTCCTAATACAGTCGTACAGTTACATCCCGAAATATTGGAGGTTAGGGCTTAAACACAGGAAATTTTTTTTTTTTTAAGAGAGAGTCCTGCTCTGTCACCCAGGCTGGAGTGCAGTGGTGCTATCTCAGCTCAGTGCAACCTCTGGCTCCCAGGTTCAAGCAGTTCTGCCTCAGCCTCCCAAATAGCTGGGATTATGGGTTTGCGCCACCACGCCCGGCTATTTTTTGTATTTTCAGTAGAGACGAGGTTTTACCTTGTTGGTCAGGCTGGTCTCAAACTCCTGACCTCAAGTGATCCAAGCACCTCGGCCTCCCAAAGTGCTGGGATTACAGGCGTGAGCCACTGTGCCCAGCCAAACATAGGACATTTTTTTTTTTTTTGAGACGGAGTCCCACTCTGTCGCCCAGGCTGGAGTGCAGTGGTACTATCTCAGCTTATTGCAACCTCTGCCTACCGGGCTCAAGCAATTCTCCTGCCTCAGCCTCCCTAGTAGCTGGGATTATAGGCACCTGCCACCACGCCTGGCTAATTTTTGTATTTTTAGTAGAGACAGGGTTTCACCATGTTGGCCAGGCTGGTCTCCAACTCCTGACCTCCAGTGGTCCACCTACCTCAGCCTCCCAAAGTGCTGGGATTACAGGCATGAGCCACCATGCCTGGACAAACAGGAATTTTATGGGGACACAGTTCAGCCTCCTCGGCATCTCAAAGTACTGAAATTACAGGTATGAGTCACCATGCTCGGACAAACAGGAATTTTATGGGGACACAGTTTACTCCATAACACCCTGTGTTAGGTGCCAGAGAGAAAATATTCCCCAACTAATGTGGTGAGTTACAGGGAAACAAGTGATCAGAACCCAAGTCCTAAACACAAGGATGGGGATTTGGGAGAGGTGCTTCGGGACCAGGTAGCCTGGTGGGAGGTGAGGTTGGCAGTACTATCTTCTTGAGTTACCTGATCCCTTAGTCCTGCAGCCTTGATTGTGCTGTTTTAAGTAAGAGTAAGAGGCACTGCCAGGATCTTGGGAAAAGGATGCCAAGATCCATTAGCAAAGGCTCCTGTGGGCATGGGAGTCGGCGGTGGAGGTAACTTCCTTCTGTATCCGCCGACTCAGGAGGAGAGAGTTGCAGAAGAGGTGACCTTGAGCTGGGTGTTGAAGGATGTACAGGAGTTTGGCAAGAGGACTGAGGGGAGAGAGGTCCAGGTGGGAGAAGCAACGTGAGCCAAGTCGAAATAGAAGCATCTCATGTCTAGAGTTGACAAAGAAAGTGGCAAATAGAGCCGGAAAGGGGCTTGGAGGTAAGATGGTGGGGAGTTCCATGTGGTGGCTGATGAGGTTTTGGCCTCGGTTTCCTGAGTGATGGGTAGCACTGAGGGTTGGGAGTTGGGGTGAGCTGGTAAGAAAGCCTCTCAGTCCCTCCGGCCGCTTCATAGAGACGGGGCCAGGCAGGAGGCCATTGCAACAGTCCAGCTGGAGAGAAGGGGAGACAGCCCGCAGCACGAGCAGCCTGATTCCCTGGGCCTGAGCTCTTGGCCGCACACGGGGCTTCCCCCGCCATCCTGCCTGGTTGCCTGCTGCCTCTGACATGCCCTGTGGAACAGGCAAAGTCGCTCTCTCTGAGCTTCAGTTTTTGCATTTCCTAAAGGAGGAACTAGCTTGGGTGGTCGCTGAGGTACCTTCTTCCTCTAACCTTCTAGAAGTGCTGTGGTTCCTCCATCCTTAGGGTCCTGCTGGCCCTAGGGGCTGTCAGCCGCAGCTGGAAGGATGAGAAAGTCCAGGCAAGCTTAGAGCAGAGACACAGCATCGGGGCCCAAGTTGAGCATTCTACTCAGCAGTTACTTGCCGTGTAACCAAGTGACACCGACAGGCAAGCTTTGAAACCTCCCTGAGCTTCAGTTTCTTCAACTGTGGAGACAATACTAGACCCTACCTCTCAAGGTTTTAATACTTGGCACGTAGTAAGTGCTCAATAAAATGAGTACTGAGGCTAGGCACAGAGGCTCATGTCTGTAATCCCAGCACTTTGGGAGGCCAAGGTGGGCGGATCACTTGAGGTCAGGAGTTTAAGACCAGCCAGGGCAATATGGTGAAACCCTGTCTCTACTAAAAATACAAAAAATTAGCCTGGCATGGTGGTGAGAACCTGTAATCCCAGCCACTCAAGAGGCTGAGGCAGAAGAATCGCTTGAGCCTAGGAGGTGGAGGTTGCACTGAGCCAAGGTCATGTCACTGCAAACTGGGGTGACAGAGCAAGACCATGTCTCACCAAAAAAAAAAAAAAAAGGAAAAATGGAATGCAAGATTGCCTCACCCATGCTGGTACCCATCTGGAAAGGCTGGGTAAAGGAGCCCCCGGGGCTGATGCTTGCAGAGCCTCAGCACCTTCCACTGCTGCTGGGCCTGAGTGCTGAGGGTTGTCTCCCTGGCAGACAAGAGCGCTGGGCAGGGAATCACCCACCAGAGTTCTAGTTGGTTCCTGCTCTTGGACCTTGCCCACGGCTCTGCAGGCATTACTCTGGCTCCATGTACCCTCACTGCATCCCAGGGTCAGCCACAGAGCCTGGTGAGGGCCAGCATGGTACACTGCCATGGCAGTGGTACCACCAGAGGCATTCGAATCAGAGTGACTCCATCTTGAATAGGGGCTGGGTAAACTGAGGCTGAGACCTGCTGGGCTGCATTCCCACGAGGTTAGGCATTCTTAGTCACAGGATGAAACAGGAGGTTGGCACAAGACGTAGGTCACAAAGACTTTGCTGATAAAACAGGATGCAATAAAAGAAGCTGGCCAAAACCGAGATGGTGACAAGTGACCTCAGGTCCTTCTCACTGCTCATTATACATGGATTACAGTACATTAGCTGCTAAAGGACACTCCCACCAGTGCGTGACAGTTCACGAATGCCACGACAGCATCCAGAAGTTACCCTATATGGCCTAAAAAGGGGAGAAACCCTCAGGTCTGGGAAGTCCCACTTCTTTCTCAAAAAACTCATGAACAGGCTAGGCGCGGTGGCTGACGCCTGTAATTCTGGAACTTTGGGAGGCCGAGGCAGGCGGATCACGAGGTCAGGAGATCAAGACCAACCTGGTCAACATGGTGAAACCCTGTCTCTACTAAAAATACAAAAATTAGCCAGGCGTGGTGGCACGCACCTGTAGTCCCAGCTACTCGGGAGGCTGAAGCAGGAGAATCGCTTGAATCCAGGAGGCAGAGGTTGCAGTGAGCTGAGATCTCACCACTATACTCCAGCCTGGTGACAGAGTGAGACTCTGTCTCAAAACAAACAAACAAACAAAAACAAATAATCCACCCGTTGTTTAGCGTGTAATCAGGAACTAACTGTAAACCGACTCAGGTGAGCAGCGCAGGCCGCCGCTCTGCCTGTGGAGTCACCGTTCTTCTATTCCTTTCTTAATAAACTTGTTTTCACTTTAAGGACTTGCCCCAAATTCTTTTCTTTTCTTTTCTTTTTTTCCGAGATGGAGTCTCACTCTGTCACCCAGGCTGGAGTGCAGCAGCGAGATCTCGGCTCACTGCAACCTCCGCCTCCCAGGTTCAAGCAATTCTCTACCTCGGTCTCCCAAGTAGCTGGGATTACAGGCACCTGCTACCACGCCCGGCTAATTTCTGTATTTTTAGTAGAGATGGGGTTTCACCACCTTGGCCAGGCTGAGTCTTGAACTCCTGACTTCGTGATCCACCTGCCTCAGACTTCCAAAGTGCTGGGGATTACAGGTGTCAGCCACCGCACCCAGCCACCCCTAATTCTTTCTGGCATGAGGTCCAAGGTCTCTCTCTTGGGGTCTGGATGGAGACCCCTTTCCAGTAACAGCACAGGCACGGCAGTATAGACGTCACAGACCCCACCCCAGCTCCAGATGGAGACCCGCTTCCACTTCTGTGCAGGCAGTAAACCAGACAGCTGATTCCAGTTCAGTTCTACTGAGATGTGACTTACTCTCCTTGCCCTGCACTTTGCTTATCTGTAAAGCTGAGATAAAGCTGTTCCTTATCTCAGGTACTATTGAGAACTAAATGAATAATTGCATAAACGCTTCTCCCTGACAGGCCAGCTCTCTTGTCCAGGGAGCCTGGAGCCCATTAGGAACTCTAGATGGTAAGGCTGGCCCCTCCCACAGCTGGTCCACAGAAGGTCAAGTGCCAGCCACGGCCGCTGGGTACTGGCGACAGGAAGGGCTGGCCCAAAGGGGCTGGTGGAGCTTAATCTGGGACAGCCCAGGGAGCCTCCCAGCCGGTGGAGGGACAGCGCCCCATCACCGCCCCATCACCAGGGCTGGCCTCCCCCCTTAGCCCGTCCCACCCTTTGATGTGCAGATGTTGGTGGGGAATGGGGGCTTCCTGGCCCCAGGCCTGCCTGTTTCTCACAAGGGGGAAGAGGCCGATGGGGATAGAGCCAGGAGACAGGGCCAAGGGTGATAATAAGACCCAGCTCCCCTTCCGCTTCAGGCCACGTGCTAAGTCCATGTATCTCCTTCAGTCTACAAGCCAGCCCAACAGCTCTGACACTGCCTGGAGGTGCAGATGAGGCCGAGGCTGGGGTATGTGGGTCCTTTGTCTAAGAAACCGACACCAGGCCTGCTGGATTCCAGGATTCCCGCCTGCGGAGCTGGCCTACGTGTCCTTAGGAGGTGACTCCCAACTACCCGTCCGGCTGTTCTCGCCTTCCGTCCCTCCCCTCAGCCTTGGGTGTTCAACTGGGCCTTGTGGGGTGGAGGCTGAGGGGAGCCTACCACAGTCTGCCTCCATTTGTCAAGAAATGCCCACTGGGGCCAATGTGTGCGTGGAACGGCGCGGGTCCCAGGCCTTCTCAGAGTTGGCCCTGACTGCCCTCTGCCCCAGGCGATGTGGAGGGCACAGCCCCCGCTTTATGAGACTGGCAAAGCTGTCCCCACCCCCCCATGGCATGCGTGCTCCTCAGCCCAGCCCCTCCCTGTGTGCTAAACAACCTTGTGGTGGCTCACGCCTGTAATCCCAGCACTTTGGGAGACCACGTAGATTATGAGGTCAGGAATTTGAGACCAGTCTGACAAACATGGCGAAACCCCATCTCTACTAAAAATACAAAAATTAGCCAGGTGTGGTGGCATGTACCTGTCATCCCAGCTACTCAGGAGGCTGAGGCAGAACTACTTGAACCCGGGAGGCGGAGGCTGCAGTGAGCCGAGATTGAGCCACTGTTCTCCAGCCTGGGTGACAGAGTGAGATTCCGTCTCCAAAAAAGAAAAGACAACCACCCTTTTAATGGGACCCGCCCCCCACTCCACCCTCCCACCACAGCGCCTGGATGCTGTTGGCCAGTGAGTGGCGTCACCAGGTCTGGGACTGCAGGCTCGCTGCCTTCACTGCACTGACCTGTCCCCGCATCTTCCCAGGTGTTCCTGTGCTGCAGGAAGAGGGGCGTGGCCAGCACCCCGCGCCCTTGCCACCTGCTGAGGAGGGTGCTTCCTGGAGAGCACTCCCTGCGCTCTGCCGGGCCCTTCTCACGGCTCACTGTAGGAGCACTGGGTCCATACTGCTTACCCTGCACCTGTGATGCCTTCCCACCACCTGAAATCTCTAGCGGCCATCCATCGGAACGGGGATTAAAGGAGCCCTGCAAACCTCCGGCTAGCTCAGTCGGTGGCGTGGAGGGGAGCCTGCAGCCCTACAGGCAGGCACGGAGGCCCTGGTGCGGACCACTGCAGGGCCAGCAGGCTGGGCGCATGTCCCCCTCCTGTGCTCTGGGGGGGGGGGGGGCGGTCCCAGCTTCCCTCCACCCAGCCTCCCCAGCCACCGTGCTGACCCACTCCTGCTTTAGTTTAGCCATGAGTCTCAAAATTCATCTAGAAATCCTTTATTTACATTTTCTCTTAGAAAAAAATATAAAGATCTGCAGCCCTGTTGATTCCTCCGATTTGGGGTCTTTTGGGAAAGGTTTGAGGGGGTACAGGGCGGCTTCCTCAGGCCGTCCATTGTCCACCAAGAGCTCCTGATCATCTGGCCCTGGAGCGGGGCTTCCCTGAGATCAGCCCCGGGGTCCTGGGCGACAGGCGTCATGCCAGGCCTGGGGCAGGGTTGGCACAAGGGGCAGGGACTGGGAGGTGCTCGGACAGCCTCGTCATCAGCAACTAGACTGGCTCACAGGCAGAGAGGACATGGGCTGGACACCACGAGCCCCGTGCATGGGGCCAGGTAGCTTTGAGGTCTGGGGACTATTTGCTGTTTTCTGTGAACCACTGGAGCACCACCTCCTTGTTCTCCTTCACCCACTTGATGTTGGCGCTCGTTTTCTCCAGCGCCTGCTCCAGCGCCCGCGTGCCTGAGCCGAAGCCTACGTCCTCGTTGTTCTTCTTGAACTGCTCCAGCTGCCAGAAAAACAAAGATTCTCAGCCCCAGGCTGGGTCCCAACACAACCTTGAGGAGGAGCTCTCTCAGGTCTCTGGCTTCCCACTCCCACATGAAAGTCCCCAGAGATGAGAACCACACCATACCCTGTGTTCCGGGGATAGGGAGGATGTCCACCTTGCTCCTGGGCAAAGTCCTTGTTAACACAGAGGTTGCAAAATGACAGACCCTGGCAAAACCTGGCTCAGGAAAGATTCTGGCCTTCATGTTTAATATTTAATTATAATATCAATCCCATCAAGAGAGTAAAGAGCGGCTAATGAAACAGATGCCACATGGAAGCAATAAGCCAAATCTAAAATGTGGAAATTTCTAAACCACAAATGACTCAGTTGCTTCAATAAATAAATGTTTTTTTTTAAAAAAAAATACTGCTACAAATTAGAAGAGTTATCAGCACTGGAGGTTCTAGCCAGGCAATTAGCCAAGAGAATGAAATAAAAGGAATCCAGAAAGGAAGAAGTAAAACTACGTGTAGATGACATGTTTGCATACATAAAATTTTAAGGAATCCATTAAAAAAAAACTATTTGAACTAATGATTTTGCAGGATACAAGAGCAATCCATTAAAAAAAACTATTAGAACTAATTATTTCTACAAGGGTGCAGGATACAAAATCAGGTGTATTCCTATACACTAGCAATGAAAAATAAAAACGAAATTGAGAAAACAATTCCATGTATGATAGCATCAACAAGAATAAAATACTTAGAAGTAAATTTGACAAAATAAGTGCAAGACTGGTATGCTGAAAACTACGAAACACTGCTGAAAGAAATTAAAGAACACCTAAGTGAAAAGAAAAAAGACCCAAATAAATCTGTGTCCATGGACTGGAAGATTTAATATTATTAACATGGCAATAGTCCCTATATTGCTCTAAAGATTCAACATAATCCCATCAAAATTTTAACTACTTTTTTTTCTGCAGAAATTGACAAGTGATCCTAAAATACATAAGGAATTGCAATAGCTGAAATAATATTGAAAAAGAACAAAGCTGGCCAGCCTGGGCAAGGTGAAACACTGTATCTGCAGAAAAATACAAAAAATTAGCTGGACATGGTGGCATGTGCCTGTAGTTCCAGCTACTGAGGAGGCTGAGGTGGAAGGATCACCTGAGCCTGGGAAGCTGAGGATGCAGTGAGCTGTGATCTCACCACTGTACTCCAGCCTGGTAAACAGAGTGAGAGCCTGTCTCAAAAAAAAAAAAAAAAAAAAAAAAGCCAAGTTGGAGGACTGATACGTCACAATTTTAAAACTCACTACAAAACTACAGTAATCAAGACAGTATGTTGCAGGCATAAGGATACAAATATAGACTGAAATGGAATTGAGAATCCAAAAAGAAACCCTTACATTTACAGTCAAACTGATTCTCAACAAGGTTGCCAAGACCATTCAATGGGAGAAGAATAGGTTTTTCAACAAATGGGACTGGAACAACTGGATATCCACATGCAAAAGAATGAAGCTGGACCCCAGCCTCATATCATATGCAAAAATTAAGTGGAAATAGATCAAATGCCTACATTTGAGTAAAAACGTAATAAAACTCTTGGAAAAAAACATTGTCAGATCTTTTGTGGGTTTGAAAAATATTTCTGAAATAAAAAAACATAGGTGTAAATCTTCATGACTTTGGATTAGGCAATAGCTTCTTAGATATAACACATAAAACATGAGCAACCAAAGGAAAAAAAACTGATAAATAGGATTTCATCAAGATTTAAAACTTTTGGGTATCAAAAGACCTATCAAGTGAGTGAAAAGGCGGTCCATAGAATGGGAGAAATATTTGCAAACCTTAACTCTGATAAGAGTCTAATATTCAGAATATAGAAAGACCTCTTACAATGAAAAGGCAATCCAATTTTAAAATAGCAAAAGACTGGGCACAGTGGCACAACTGTAATCCCAGCTACTCAGAAGGCTGAAGTAGGAGGGCTGCTTGAGCCCAGGAATTTAAGGGCAGCCTGGGCAACATAGTAAGACCTTCTCTCAAAAAATAAAATAGTTTGATCCATTTCTCCAAAGACACACAAATGTGTATAAGGCCAATAAGCACATGAAATAGTCAACATCATGTCATTACTCATTAGAGAGATACAACTGAAAACCGTAACGAAAACACTTCCTTCCCACTAAGATGACTACACTAAAAAAAGGGGGAAGTGGGAGGTCAGTGTAGACATAAGAGCAATTAGAACCCTCATATGATACATTGCTAGTAGGAATGGATAATTGAACAATGATTGTATAGTTGCTTTAGAAAACATTTTGTCAGTTTCTCAAAAAGTGAAATAGAGAGTAATCAGATGACCCAGCAATTCTGCTCCTAGGTGTATATTTAAGACAAATTAAAACATGTTTGTACAAAATTTGCACATGATAGTCCAAGACAGCACTAGTCGTAATAGCCAGAAGACTGAAACCACCCAAATGTCCATCAATGATGAACTGAAAACAGAATGTGGTATATCCATGCAATGGAACATTATTCAGCCATAAAAAGGAATGATCCCTGCTACCACATGCATCAATCTTGAAAACATCATACTAAGTGAAAAGGCAGACAGACACAAAAAGGGCATGTATGTATGATTCATCCAGAATCATAAAATACATGTATGTTTTTTATGAAACATCCAGAATAGGTAATAAATTCATAGAGACAGAAAATATATTAGTGGTGAAGAGTGACTGCTAGTGAATACAAGATTTCTTTTTAGAGTAATAAAAGTGTTCTGGAATTAGTATTGATGGTTTAGTATTGATGGTTGTACCACATGTTTGTTTGGGTTGGTTTGGTTTTTTGAGACAGGGTCTTGCTCTGTTGCCCAGGCTGGAGTGCAGTGGCACCATCTCGGTAATCGCAGCTACTTGGGAGGCTGAGGCAGAAGAATTGCTTGAACCCGGGAGGCAAGAATGCGGTCAGCCCAGATTGCACTACTGCACTCCAGCCTGGGTGACAGAGCGAGACTTAGTCTCAAAAAAACAAAAAAATGCCTTTATTTTCCATATGGCTAAATTATTTAGAGGTAAAATTATGTAACGTCAGTGATTTGCTTTAAAATGGACTGCCCAGAAAGAGTACTGGCAAAATGCTGATAACTGTTGAACGTGGGTAATGGGTACATGGAGGTTTATTATACCACTCTTTCCTTTTGTGCCTATACAAAAATCCCAAGATGATTTTTTTGTATTGAACTGCAAAGTCTGGCTATTCGGCTTCCTCTGTAAATGAGGCAGGCCTGGCAGCGGGGAGCCCGTGCTCCCTCAGGCCCACAGTGGGGGAAGAATGCAGGGCCTCTCTGGCCTGGGAAGGAAGCCGACAGAGCCCAGGGCTGGGAATGGCTTCTTACCTGCTGCAGCTCATACTCGGTGGAGAAGCGTCGCGTCACTCCCTGGATGAGGTTGGAGAAGGAGAATGAGCCACCACCATAGCTGCGGGGAGGGAGAGGCGTGAACCGTGAGGGAGGCCGGGAACTAAGGAGGCTCCTCACACCTACTAGGGAGGGAGCCGTGACTGTAGAAGAGATGAAATGCCACACCCTGCGAGGTCCCGCCAGGACACCAGGACACAGGGGAGTCACAGCATGAACGGGCCTGACTGCCCAGCTCCGAGCCCCCCTCTCTTCCAGAGAATGCTCCCACTGGCCACGTTTTCCTTCCAAATGGGAAACCCCATCTTGTCTTTCCATTCCTGCCCTCACCCTAGCCCCCAGGCTTGGCTGATTTTTGTCTACTCCTGGGCAGTGTCCCCAGCATATCCCTACACACAGGCCACCCCCTGGGTCCCAGCCTCGGCGCTCACCGTGCCTGACACCCTCTCCACAGACTCACTCGTTAAAGAGCTTCTTCCAGTTGCTCTGGACAAAGTCCCAGACCAGCGTTTGCCCAATGACATTGTTGGCAATGCTGATGATGGTGGAGGTGGCGTCCTGCTTTCGGATTAAGTCGGGGTTCAGGGTGTAGCTCAGGTACCTAAGAGGGCCAGATGCTGGGTCAGCGACTGCTAATTCAGGTGACTGAGGAGAGAAGCTGGACTCTCCCACGCCGCATGTCACCTCCGCCTGCTGGGAGCTGAGCGACCCGCACTTGGTCCTTCCTCCCTCTGTAGAGGGGAAACTGAGTCACCTAAGCAGGGTCACAGGATCACTGGCTAAGCCAGAGACATGCCTGACATGGAAATATCTGACAATGAATCAATGAAGGAAAGAGTCCCAGGGTCCCGAGCCCTGACACCAGGTAGATGGCCACTCTTGTCTTTGACGCTGAGGGCGGCTCTTCTTTACTGCGTCCAGGTGATGGCCTATGAGGCCCACGGTGGGGGCTGGGGACCCTCATCCAAGGGCTTGAGGGGGTGCCCAGCTGGACATTCGAAAGGACCCAGGTCCAGCTATGCCAGAGCCTTTGACAGAGGCGGAAATGAATTGCTGTGAGGTAAAGGCTAACAGGCCACAGCAGCTAGGAGCTCATCTCTATCTCTTATTCAAGTTTCTGGGCTGCACCAGTGGCTTTGGAAAGACTGCCCTCACCTCAGCAGGTCTGTGAGGGTCGTGAGAAGGATCTGGCGAGGAATGTAGAGGCCTGCCTGGTTCTCCACGTGGAGAGGGGGCTCTCACAGTCCTACCCTGCCTCAGGCCTCACCTGTTCAGGATCCACACCTGGTTGCTGCAGGCCAGGGCTGCCCGGAGCTTGTCGGCCTCACTGACCAGTGTGGCGCTCTGGAACTGCTCCCAGGCGAAGTTCCACTCCTCCTCGCCGCCCTGGGCGATGGCGTTGCAGTAGACGGTGGACCTCAGGTTGGGGTGGATCCTGGCATGGGGTGGGGAGGTCAGGTGTGGAGCAGCAGCGGGGAGGGTGGGACAGGGGTCTTCTGAGGATGGAGCTGTTGGGGGGCAGATAAAGGCTGGCAGAGGAGACACAAGGGAGACACTCACGGGTTATTACTGGTGTTCGCCATCCACTGCTTGAAAAGGTCAGAGGCCAGCTGCTGGCACTCAAGAACTCCGTTGGAGCAGGCGGTGCTGATGGCGTTAATCTCGCTGTACCTGCCCCAGGGTGACACGTGGTTAGCACACCTGGCTGACTCCAGCCAAGACTCCCCTCTTGACACACAGCCCCAGGCCGGCACCCCGTCTGAGGCTCTGTGGCCTTACTGGCCCGTATTTGCTTTGTGCCTTGGGCCGGAGGTTCCTTGGTCCCCAAAGCAGCCCAGGGACCCAGAAGGGTGGGAACAGCCTCCAGCCCCAGTTTCAAGCCCTGGAAACCTTATAACCTCAAGCCAGTGGGCCGAGCTCAGAGCTTCAGTACCGGCCTTTGTATAAAGAGGCCTGATGGGCCCACAGTACACATGGAGCCTCGGGGCAGGGCCTCCCTGCTCCTGGGTAGGGGTCTCTTCCTGCCTGGTGCCCCGCACTGAGAGCTGCAGTGGAGAACACGGCTCCTGACTCCCCGGGGTGCCCAGGACCTCTAAACCCACGAGGGCTCCCACTCACTGGTCCATCAGGTTTTCTGGGATCTTAGTCCAGTTGTTGGTGATACTTCTGAAGTGAAAGAAGAGGGGTGTGACCTGCTGCTTCAGGTAGTTCTGGGGAAAAAAAACCATGAATCGCATCAAAGACTCAGGCCTGACCTGCCTGGAGCCCCACGGAGCCTCTGATGTTGGGGGGCAGGCACTGGCAGGGAGGTCAGAGGTCAGGGCCTCACCTGAGGTCGAACAATGCTCAAAGAGGCCCGTAGAAGTCTAGAGTTCAAATAACTGAGCCAAGGTGCTTTCTGCTCAAAGCATTAGTCAGTTCCAATAGTCTGTCTAAGGGTCCCTATTTCTTCTTTTTTTTTGAGATGGAGTCTCACTCTGTCACCAGGCTGGAGTACAGTGGTGCGATCTCAGCTCACTGCAACCTCTGCTTCATGGGTTCAAGCAATTCTCCTGCCTCAGCCTCCCGAGTAACTGGAACTATAGGCATGTGTACCACGCCCAGCTAATTTTTGTATTTTCAGTAGAGACAGGGTTTCACCATGTTGGCCAGGATAGTCTCGATGGTCACCATTTCTTTATATAATGTGTGGGATTTTCTCCTTATGATCCTAAGTATTCCACGACTTGCCGGGTGCGGTGGGTCACTCCTGTAATCCCAGCACATTAGGAGGCTGAGGCGGGTGGATCACCTGGGCCCAGGAGTTCGAGACAAGCCTGGGCAACATGGTGAAACCCCATCTCTACTAAAAATGAAAAAAAAAAAAAAAAAAAAGTAGCCTGGCATGGTAGTGTATGCCTGTAATTCCAGCTACTTGGGAGGCTGAGGCAGGAGAATCGCTTGGACCCAGGAATGGAGGTTACAGTGAGCTGGAACCACACCACTGTACTCCAGCCTGGGTGACAGAGTGACACTCCATCTCAAAAAAAAAAAAAAAAAAAATTCCTTGACTTATTGTGGGGAATTTAGAAAACACAGAGAAACATATGCAGAAAATAAAACACACTCAAGAGCTTACCAAAACTATAGTTTCCACATTGGTGCATTTACACTTTCTTTTTTCTGTACTTTGTTCTTTTTTACTTAGCATATTCTGCACATGGCTTTTTCTTCCCGGCATTGTAGTATAAGCCCCACACTCCGTGCTAGTAAAAGCCTTTGTGGACTCTGGTTCGACAAGGCAGGTTGATTCCCCACCTGGATCCACATCCAAATGTAAAAGGAATAAAGCCCCAATAACAAAGAATAGGCCACAGCAGATGCAAGGTCAGCACAGTGCAGGCAGCTGGGAAGCGCAGAAAGGGAGATGTGCCAGGCTTGGCAGAGTTGGAGAAGTTGCAACTGAGAATCTGCAGAAGGGGAGACAGAAGCAAGAGAACTTGCTGTGACAAGACTCAGAATTAAAGGGACAAGGCCCCGTGCACTGGCTGACGCCTGTAATCCCAGGACTTTGGGAGGCCGAGGCAGGTGGATCACCTGAGGTCAGGCGTTCTAGACCAGCCTGGCCAACATGGTTAAAATCCGTCTCTACTAAAAATACAAAAATTATCCAGGTGAGGTTGCAGGTGCCTGTAATCCCAGCTACTTGGGAGGCTGAGGCAGGAGAATCGCTTGAACCCAGGAGGTGGAGGTTGAAGTGAGCCGAGATCATGCCATTGCACTCTAGCCTGGGTGACAGAGTGGGACTATCCAAAAAAATAAAAAAATAAAGGGACAAGTCAGAAGGGACAGAGGGGAGGTGAGGACTGCAAACAGGAAGATGAACTCAGTCTAGAGAAGGAGTCATTCCACCTCCAAGTCCCCAATTCCCTCCTTGTAGAGGGCAGCAGCCCTCACCACGCCCATGAGAGAGACTGAAGTGGGGTCAATCTTTGCTGGACTGCAAAGAGGGTCAGAGGTGGAAGTTTCCATACTGAAGGGCGGCACCCCCGTTCCCTTCCCTCCTGTCCCAGAAAGGGAGTGCTGCCAGCCTCATTGCACAACAGAGGTTGACTCTTCGGAAACACTGCATGGTCTCAAAAGAACATACCCATGGATACTAATTTTTGAGGGTCCCCAATGAAGAGTTAACTTGGCCACCTAGTCACCTCACAATGAGCTACCCCAGGCAGCACACTCCACCTTCCCATGGAGCTTCCAATCAAGTTTTGTTTGTCTCACTCTCAAATCCAAAGGGGTTGGCTCAGCCTCCAACTTGAAAAGAGACCAAAACAAACACAAAACTCAAGAGGAAACGAGTCAATGGAAAAAGAAGAAAACTTTGAAAAGCCTGTAGTAAATATCCTCCGAGAGGAAGGAGAAGATATTGCACAGGATGCTGGAATCAGAAAGAGCACTTGGAAATTTTAAAATATGACAGAAGAAATGAAAACAATTTCTAGGTGAGGTGGTGTGCAAAGCTGAGGGAACCTCCCAGGGCAGAACAAAAAGTCAACAAGCTGGAAAACAGAAGAGAAAAAACTAGAGGACGAAAGAAAGAGAAGCATAATTTATAGGGGTTCCAGAAAGAGATAACCAGAAAAAAGGAGGGGAATAAAGTTTAAAGAAGCAATACAGGCCAAGGCGGTTGGATTGCTTGAGGTCAGGAGCTCAAGACCAGCCTGGCCAACATGGTGAAACCCTGTCTGTAAAAAGAAAAAAAAAGAAGCAATACAAAATGTTCTAATACTAGAGGACGTGAATGGCAGTCCGGATTGGAAAATGTAGATGGAGGAGGAGAGGCCCAAACCAAGGCCTACCAGGACCGAGAGAAGCTTCCGAAAGTTTCCAGGAGGAAAACTGGTCACATTCAAGTAACTGAAAATGAGAATGGTTCTGGGCGTCTCATCAGCAACATGACAAGCTGACATCAGTGGAGCAACACCTTAAACGTTCAGTGGAATAATTTCCCACCTCAAAACTTCTAAACCCAGCTGAACGCTCAATCCAGTGTGAGAGTGGAATACAGACATTTCAGATGATCTACCCCAGAAAATCCACCTCTCATAGACCCTTTCTCAAAAACTCCTGGAAGATGTACTCCTCTATGAGAGAGAAAAAAAAAAAAATCAAGAAAGAATCCGTGAGACACAGGAAACACAGCAGAAGAAGGCACCTCCAAGCATGGGAGCCATATGGCAGCTCTGGAAGAGAGGAGGCAGAAGAGGGCTCCGGGAGGGGATGCCTCTGGCGAAAAAAAAAAAAAAAAAAATTGGGCTGGGCGTGATGGCTCACACCT
The DNA here is from genome assembly GCA_963573385.1 of Cacajao melanocephalus. Classification (NCBI taxonomy): domain Eukaryota; kingdom Metazoa; phylum Chordata; class Mammalia; order Primates; family Pitheciidae; genus Cacajao; species Cacajao melanocephalus. Next base: position 17,995 of record CAUYLG010017389.1, read on the forward strand.
GTAATCCTAGCACTTTGGGAGGCCAAGGTGGGAGGATTGCTTGATGTTCCTGGAACACCAGATCCTGGAAGCCAGGTGTACCAGATCATCCTGGCCAATATAGAAAGATCCCATCTCTACAAAAAATCAAAAACTTAAAAAATAGCCAGGCATGGTGGTGTACAGCTACTAGAGAGACTGAGGCAGGAGAATCCCTTGAGCCTAGGTATTTGAGGCTGCCGTGAAGCATGATTGCACCACTGCACTCCAGCTTGGGCAACAGAGTGAGACCCTATCTCTAAACAAACAAACAAACTTTGACCTATTGTGTGATACATTTGTAACTGGGTACAAAAAGGAAACATGAACATAGTACTCTACATGGCTCAGCAGAGAATACTATTTAGATAAACATAATAAAGCAAATGCTTAATACTGATTTGACTAAATATTATGATTTAACTATATAGTAGGAGGATGGGGAGATGTGGGGTAGGCAGGTAAGAGGGTTGAAACTATTTACCAAAATATCTCATTTACCATAATGGATATTAATAGATAATTGAACATTTTTTTAAATGAAAAAAGATCTCTTCAAGCATGATCTATTGACTACATATTACACCCTCAAATGGATATTCTACAGTTTAACCAATCCTCAACCTTCAGACATTTAAGTATTTGTGGTTTGTTTTGCCTTTCATAAACTGCTGCAGTGAGCATCCTATGGGTGTAGCTTATTCACCCAGAATAAGCTCGAGTTTCCTTTTGGTCTCCCAAGTGGGAGCCTCTGCCCTCAAAGAGTCCCCTATGCTCAGCATTAAAATACTTCAAAGCTGCCAATACCGACATCTCCCTCACAGGGCAGGTGGGCTGGGTAGGCAGGTAGAGGTCTGTCCATCTTACAGAGGAGTTAACTGGGCCTGAGAAAGGGTTGTCCAAGGCCACACAGCTGGCAAAAGACAGTTCTTCTGGCCTCAGCATGGTGGCCTTTTCCGTGTCTTCTGAAAGCATGAATTCCCCATATTTCAAATCAACAAACTTTGCTGAAGTCTCAGCGACCTTTATTTTTTTGCTCCGCGCAGCCTCCTCACCTCCTCAGTGTCTGCTCCTCACCTCGATGTCCCTCCCTCTCGCTCTTTCACCTGCGTGCTCTTAGGAGAGAACCTGGCCAGGCGATCTTTCTTTTTTTGTTGTTTGTTTTGCTTTTGAAGGTTCCCTGACCAGGAGTCCAATAGGCAATCAATCGTCTATTAACTTCCTCACGGTGCGCTTTCAGGCACTGGTTGTTGAACCCTGACACGCGCCTCCGTACCTTCATGGGCCCGTAGACCTCGGAGCGGTCGAACATGAGCTTGAAATAGTTCAGGCTGCTCAGGGCGGCCTCCCAGGGCATGTACTCTGTCTCATTGATCAGGAAGAGGGTGTTGCTCAGGGCCAGAGTGACAGGAACCTTATGAGCACTGGGAACAAATAGAGGGTCCTGAGTAAAGCACCCACACCCAGCCCAGGCCCTCAAAGATGCTCTGCACCCCTTAGACCCTGTGTCCACTTCTGGAGCCTGAGGTCCCAGAATCCCAGTTGAGGCATTTCCACGAAAAAGGACCTACATGGCTGCTGGGTGGTACCACAAACAAGGCCCTGCCCTCCCCCACTGCCAGTCCCACTCCCTTGCTTATTATCCCCATTTTACAGATGAGGAAACTGAGGCTCAGAGAAGTGAACTGCCTTGCCCAAAGTCACACACTTCACAAGAGACAGAGTTGAGATTCGAAAGCGCAAGAAGCCCGTGTCCTGAACTCTGCTGCTTCTTCTGACTTTCTGGGCACCCGAGGCCTTTCTTCCTCCTCTTCCCCCTGCCTTCTGTACACCAAATGTCCTTGTATATGGTGACATCACTTATGTCCACAAGCTTAGAGCACCTCACCCCAGAGTAGGTGCTCAACAAGTGCCTGTTTATCCATGCTGCCTCCCTCCCGCCCTCTCCAGAGTATCCATGCTGCCTCCCTCCCGCCCTGTCCAGAGTATGTATGCTGCCTCCCTCCCACCCTGTCCAGAGTATCCATGCTGCCTCCCTCCCGCCCTCTCCAGAGTTTCCAAGCTGCCTACCTCCCCCCCTATCCAAAGTTTGCAAGCTGCCGCCCTCCCGCCCGCGGGACCCGAGGATACAAGCT